>JARPMJ010005652.1:0-60609 GCA_033366665.1 Phoxinus dragarum | reverse complement strand
CTGCCATTTGGAAAACAGAGCTCTCTTTCTGTGATGCTGTTTTTCTCTGTCTTTAATGATGTCCCATGATGCACCCTGTTTGCATGGTAACCAAATATAATTGCCTGATAATCATGCATCACTGCATGCTCATTACAGTGGTAAATTAGCACTGGTGGGTGAAGTCGCTCACACCTTGTGGCACATTTCTTTAAATAAGCTCTTGTAAGAGAGAGAAATAGTTAACAGTTGCGGGAGTAAAGCCTCGCTGAGCTCTGCCCTTCTCGCTGACATTTTGAGATGGACTGTAATTACTGTGCTGGGCCTGCTATGAGTGGCAATAACGCAAGAGGTCAATCCGGCACTGAATTGTTTAGTCAGGCATCCCATGGCAAAAAGTAGATAATGTTGGGATTGTTATGGCATCAAAAGGCCTTAATAGTAACCTAAAATTACAGTGTGTTCTTCACTTGGTGAATGACAACCCATGACTGACAGAACAAACGTCTTAAATCCTCACGGATTTCCCTTCTTTTCAACAGCATATTTATCTGCTAGTAACTATGGCAGAATGCTTCCTTTTTTACTTTAAATGTCTGCCAGTGCTTCTGGCTAAACATTCACTGTATAGAAACATGGCAGCCTGGGAGAAAAATCTCGAAGCATTTCCCAAGAAGTCAGTGAGTTGGGCTCTCATCTGATAGCTACAGCATTCGCCAAAGTCCTCATCTCACAAAACTCTGCCAGGCTCAGACATCCAACGGCTGTTGGACATCCCATGGAGAGAAAAAAAAAAAAGTTCTGTCACAAATGCTTAGTCAGTCTCACAGAGCCACAGAGAGGAAAGTATACTAAAGGATTATCACTAAGCCAAAGTTCAAGTTTGCAGGTCCTTCTACAACAAGAATGTGTAAGTATAAGCTAGTGAGGGTTCACCAAGGGCACAACCAAGAGTCTCAAGACAAGTCCGAGCTTCTTTTTGACAATTACAGCCCTCCCATCTTGACAAGAACTTGACAGCACAACTCCCAAAACTTACTTATGCAAACAATGAACTGAAATGAACACTAGTGGCAGTAAAACACCAACAACTTTTATTACTTTTCACTGTAATTATAATTACATGGCCATATTATTATGGGAGCTTGTTTCCACCACAGAATAAAACTATTTAAAAGATAATTGAAACTTTTTAAACTTGCAATTGCAAGAAATAAACTTGCAATTCTGACTTTTTTTCTCCACAATTGTGACTTTATATCATGCAATGCTGACTTTATATCTCCCAATTGTGTGTTATAAAGTCAGAATTGTGAAATATAAACATGCAATTTTGAGAAAAATATCACGCAATTCAGACTTCATAACACACAATTGTGACTTTATTTCACGTAATTCTGAAACAATAAGTTTCCATTGATTATTGATTAATAAATACTTATTTTTGCACGGTTCTGAACAGTATGTTATGATCTCAAAAGACTGTAACCATCGTGCATGACTTGGAAACTAATACATTTTGCATCACATAAGCAGCTATTTTCTGCTGTAGTAAACTTGCTCTGAAGCTCACCTGATGCAGCACTGCACTCGTGATGTGAAGTGCTCGGGTACGAGTCCCAAGTCACGAAAAAAGAGCACAAAGACTTGTAGAACCAGCTAAAATGGCATAGTTGCTTCATTCAAATGTGTTTTTTTTTTGTATGTGCACATTTGTTTACTTTTTTTAGTAAGTAATTTGTCTGTTCAAACTACTTTTCTGGCACTGCCAGGGATATTTCCCTTTTGTATTAAACATCACCCCCTCTTCCCATGCTTGAGTGAACGTTATGGAGGCCTGGAAAGCCCACCCACTCGGTGGAGAGACGCTCTGATAAAGCGGGGCTAATGGCTCTGAATTGGCTCTGGCGTCTAGAGATTCCCGGCAGCTAAGAGCTTTAAGAGTGCACAGATGTTGTCAGTTTGACACCACAGTCATTAATGCATGGTCCTCGTGTCTACCGTCATTAGAGTTTTAGGGGGTAAAAAGAGTCTCCCACATAATCTGCACAGCATCTCGAGGCCTTTAAGTCACCCAATTTGAATGAATCGATATGGCAACAGGAAACAATTTGGAAGGGGGCTTTATAGGGTCTCGAATGCAAAGCAAGAATGGGAGTTGAAAACCACTGAGGGGAGCATTAGGGTTAATTAGATATGGAACTTATTTTGGCTAATCTTTTGGAGTCAGAGTTATGTAAAGGGGATTATGGGAGAGAACTTGTCTAGCAGGTAAAGCAAAGTAATTAAGACGTGAGACAATCTACAAAAAAGCCATTAGCGGGATCCTACGAATATCTGCAGAGCTTGTCAGAATCCGTGGAGAGCGAGGAGGTGCAACTATGTTAATGAGCAGATATAATGCTGAATTTCCCTTAACAGGATTGAAGGTTAGAAACACTCTTCTTAATTTGACATCTGCCAATTACATGCAAAGCACCTATTACATTTTACTTGGTTCTTTGGGAAATGGCACCTTTTGAAGTGTCACACAAAAGCCAGACGTTGACTCGTGGCTTGAAGTCTGGCCCGCATTACATCATATCGTAGCAGAAAACCGCAGAATGGATGTCTAGTTTACTTGCTACTTAATGTCTCAAAACCCAATCTCTGAAGATCTGAAGCCACAAACCTGGCACACGTGGGCAAACCCATTGTTTAGTTCTTCCTCTCAAGTGCTTTTAAATGCCTTTCCCCAGTGGACTGATAAAAAGCCTGTACAGCCAGACTCTGAGAAATTGCATTGCAGTCGGGCAATCTGACTGGAGCTTATTTTCACAAGTCATTACCAGTGTTGTGTGCAATATGCATCAGACAGTAAACAGGCTGTTAGTGGTCAATGGCTGAGTGTTGTCTGTCTGTCTGCTGTCTATCGATCTATCTATCTAGTCTGGACAATTCACACAGTGTATATGCTTTCCTTTGGGGTGAATGAAGCCTTGTGTTGTGTCAATGTCATGCAAACCTCCATAGCATATGCACAGACTACAACACGTTATCTGCAGCATTATAGTACTTGAGACAGGACTGATACCTGTAGTAGACAAGACTCATCCGGTCAAGTACTACAACAACTGACAATCATACTATGAACTGAAAAAAACATTTCATAAATACTGCATAAGCCATCTAACCACAACACTTGTTCCACTGAGGAGAATATATTAGAAGCTATGTGCTTCAGACATTATTGTTCGGAGAGAGACAGCTGCCCTCTTGACATTCTCTTTCGAGTTTTAAACGGTGCAAACACACACACAAACTTTACCAATAAGGAACATCTGGGATAAACCACAAAATCAAAGTAGCTGAGTGTATTCTCCAGAGTGACACACAATGGCCTTGTGCATCAATCTCTCGTCGGAGAGCCGGATCGGGTCTCCAACCCTCCCACCAACAGTCCTGTCCACATGATCAATGTGGCCGGCGTTCATTTTTGTCACATTTTAATCTGTGGCGGAGCGCCGGGACAGGATTGCCTGTGTGGACATCAATTATAGAAGCCAGACAACAAGAGGAGGGGCGATTAATACTTTAGGCTCAAACATGGCTGGGTCTAAACAATAATATCATTAATGTGCTAATGTGAGCATTAAAATATGTTCAGACAGAGGTAAGCTAAACCTGACAAAACCTTCCATGCCTTCAAAAGGTAAAAGACAAATTAAAATACTAATTATATGGCACATTCATTTTTATCTTAGAACTGAATTTGATCCATGTAAAAAATAAAGATATAGTGCATATGACTCATCCCTTTCTGGCAATCTTGCACATATCATGCAAAAGTTGAACGTAACACAGACAAGGCAAGTAGGTAAGCTAAGGTAAGGTAGGCTACTGTAATTTTCCCACATCAAATACACACATATTAGACCTACACTGTTAATCGTTAAAATATCTGGATTCAAACACCCACGTGATCTTATTCCTAAATTACAATGATTCGGCTCTCTCTATTAAACCTTTGACCTATAGAATCACAGCGAAACAATTCAAATATGTATGAAACCACCGTTTTCAACCACACAATATCATGTTTATCACATAAGTACTCAAAAAAGTACTCAAAAAAGTTTATAGTTCAGATATAAACACTGATGTCTACGGTAGCGATCTAAATAGAGCAAATTACCTTTTAAAAGTAACTTGAAGCTTGAAATAAAGATTGTGTCATTACATCGTTACACCAGTAGTTGGCGACAAGTGGGTGTTAAAAAATATGTATTTGCAATTGAATCATTCGTTCAAGAGATTTGTTAAAATACACTGATGTATCCAGTGAAGAAACATGTGAAGTCTTTATGAGTGAGTCATTGAATCATTCACTCAAGAAATTCATTCAAACACGCCGATTAATCCAGTGAAGAAACAAGTGAAGTCTTTATGAGTGAGTCATTGAATCATTCACTCAAGAGATTCATTCAAAAACGCAGATTAATCCAGTGAAGAAACAAGTGAAGTCTTTATGAGTGAGTCATTGAATCATTCACTCAAGAGACTCATTCAAATCCGCTGATTAAGTCAAGTCAAGTCAAGTCAAGAATATTTGTATAGCGGTTTTCACAATACAGATTGTATCAAAGCAGCTACACAGTATTAAATTAAAATAATATTAAAACGTCCATGTTTGGTAATGCTAATCAATAGTAATATTGATTGATTCATTAAATTGAATATCCCCAACTGAGCAAGCCAAAGGGCAACAGTGGCAAGGAAACGAAAAACTCCATCAGGTGACCCAATGGTGACCTAAAACTCCATCAGGTGACCTAATGGAGAAAAAAAACCTTGGGAGAACCCAGGCTCAGTCGGGGGCCAGTTCTCCTCTGGCGGTTATGAACTAGAGGCCGGATTTAACTGTAAGATTAAAACATTTATATGAATGCCTGGCTGAAGAGATGCGTCTTTAGTCTAGTTTTGAACTGGGAGAGCGAGTCTGAGCAACGAACAGTATCAGGAAGGCTATTCCAGAGTTTTGGAGCTAAATGTGAGAATGCTCTCCCTCCTTTAGTGGACTTAGATATCCTAGGTATAACCAAAAGCCTCGAGTTTAGCGATCTTAAAGAGCGCGATGGATTATAGGGCGATAGAAGATTCCGTTAAATAGACTGGAGCTAAGCCGTTTAGGGCTTTATAAGTCAGTAACAATACCTTATAATTAATACGGAACTTTATAGGTAACCAATGTAGTGATGATAAGATCGGTTGTTATATGATCATATTTTGATCATCTAGTAAGAACTCTAGCGGCTGCATTTTGGACTAACTGTAGCTTGTTTATTGAGGATGCAGGACAACCAGCTAATAAAGCATTACAGTAATCTAGTCTCGAGGTCATGAATGCATGAACTAACTTTTCTGCATCAGAAACTGATAGCATATTACGTAGCTTAGCAATGTTTCTAAGGTGGAAAAATGCCAGTAATTAATCCAGTAATGAAACAAGCGAAGTCATTATGAGTGAGTCATTGAATCATTCACTCAAAGAGATTCATTCAAATCCGCTGATTAATCCAGTAATGAAACAACTGAAGTCTTTATGAGTGAGTCATTGAATCATTCATTCCAGAGATTTGTTCAAACACGCTGATTAATCCAGCGAAGAAACAGGAAGACTTTATGAGTGAGTCATTGAATCATTCATTCCAGAGATTTGTTCAAACACGCTGATTAATCCAGCGAAGAACAAGAAGACTTTATGAGTGAGTCATTGAATCATTCATTTCCAGAGATTTGTTCAAACACGCCGATTAATCCAGCGAAGAAACAAGTGAAGACTTATGAGTGAGTCATTGAATCATTCACTCAAAGAGATTCATTCAAATCCGCTGATTAATCCAGTAATGAAACAAGTGAAGTCTTTATGAGTGAGTCATTGAATCATTCACTCAATTTTTTTTTTTTGATAATTCAAATGAATTACATTATTTTAAGTACTTTTAACATATTGTCAGAACCTCTAGTAAATGACAAGCTATTTTGTTTAGTTGTCTATTCAGAATCGAGAATCGTGATCTCTATTTATTTTTTAAAGTGTGTATTTTATGTTTATGGTTTCTTTTTGTTTATTATATATATATAAACAATATTGCATTATCACCACTATTATTATCACTGCCATTGACTAGTCAATGGATAAGGATTGACCAACACTAGTAAAAGGGGCTTATGTTTAATGTCTTCATATATTAGTTTGCCTTTATTTATATCAAACAAAATGAGCATTGGCTTCAGGATTCAAGAGCTGTTCCTCCTGCCACCGTTCAGGCCATCGGTGCATCATACAATCTTGCAAAGTAAAAAGTGCAGCAATATTCCTAACTAACCTTCCATCATCCAATAATCTTCCTTCCCCTGCAGCCCCGTCTCCCGTCTCCCAGTTCCCTGAACTCCTGGTCTCCATCGGTAACCATTGCCATGGTAACCATGCAGACGGTGGAAAGGTAAGTGGAAGTCGAGCCGCAGGCTTTGGCAATCGTAAATACACGAGGACTCGGCCAAGAAAAAATATGACTGCAGTGTCACAAATGTATGACAAGTAAAAACATGGATCTTTGGTTTTTTTCTAAATCACTGTCAAATGCATTTAAAAGCTAGCGGGTTTAATTTAACGGAAAGCAAATTGCAGTGACTGCCTTGGATTCCGGAGTCTTATTCTGTTTTTGACAAGAAAAATACACATATTCAATTTGCTCATAATTCATCCATCAAGTGCTGCACAGTCAAAAATTGGCATTCAGAAAAGATCCATTTATTGTGTGCCAGTCATGGATGGTGATCATAGGTGATGACATGAGATGGGCAGGCCTGCTTTATGCAAAGCATGATGGGGAAGAGAGAAACAAAAACCCATCGGACAGGGTGGCAAGATCAATCTCATGGAAACAATCTAATTAAACTGAGTGAGTGAGTGAGTGAGTGAGTGAGTGAGTGAGTGAGTGAGTGAGTGAGTGAGAGAGTGAGTGAGTGAGTGAGTGAGTGAGTGAGGTGAGTGAGTGAGTGAGTGAGTGAGTGAGTGAGTGACTGAGTGAGTGAGGTGAGTGACTGACTGACTGACTGAGTGAGTGAGCGAGCGAGCGAGCGAGGGAGTGAGTGAGTGAGTGAGTGAGTGAGTGAGTGAGTGACTGATGTGAGTGAGTGAGTGAGAGAGTGAGTGAGTGAGTGAGTGAGTGAGTGACTGACTGAGTGAGTGAGTGAGTGACTGACTGAGTGAGTGAGTGTGTGAGTGAGTGACTGACTGACTGAGTGAGTGAGTGAGTGAGTGAGTGACTGACTGACTGAGTGAGTGAGTGAGTGACTGAGTGAGTGAGTGAGTGACTGACTGAGTGAGTGAGTGTGTGAGTGAGTGACTGACTGACTGAGTGAGTGAGTGAGTGAGTGAGTGAGTGACTGACTGAGTGAGTGAGTGAGTGACTGAGTGAGTGAGTGAGTGAGTGAGTGAGAGAGTGATGTGAGTGAGTGAGTGAGTGAGTGAGTGAGTGAGTGAGTGAGTGAGTGAGTGAGTGAGTGAGTGACTGAGTGACTGAGTGAGTGACTGACTGACTGACTGAGTGAGTGAGCGAGCGAGCGAGCGAGGGAGTGAGTGAGTGAGTGAGTGAGTGAGTGACTGAGTGAGTGAGTGAGAGAGTGAGTGAGTGAGTGAGTGAGTGAGTGAGTGAGTGCTGACTGAGTGAGTGAGTGAGTGACTGGACTGAGTGGAGTGAGTGAGTGAGTGTGTGAGTGACTGACTGACTGACTGAGTGAGTGAGTGAGTGAGTGAGTGAGTGACTGACTGAGTGAGTGAGTGAGTGACTGAGTGAGTGAGTGAGTGACTGACTGACTGACTGACTGAGTGAGTGAGTGAGTGAGTGAGTGACTGAGTGAGTGAGAGTGAGTGAGTGACTGACTGACTGACTGACTGACTGAGTGAGTGACTGACTGACTGAGTGAGTGAGTGACTGAGTGAGTGAGTGACTGACTGACTGACTGAGTGAGTGAGTGAGTGACTGACTGACTGAGTGAGTGACTGACTGAGTGAGTGAGTGAGTGAGTGAGTGAGTGACTGAGTGACTGAGTGAGTGAGAGTGAGTGAGTGAGTGACTGACTGACTGACTGAGTGAGTGAGTGAGTGAGTGAGTGAGTGACTGAGTGAGTGAGTGAGAGAGTGTCCTGCTGGAACAATACTGTCACGACTGGGCCCTGACAGTCAATCTGGACAAAACCAGAGTCATGGTGTTCCAGAAGAAGGCCAGATCTCAGGCACACAAACACCAGTTCCTGTATAAAGGCCAGGTCCTGCAGCACAGCACTAGCTATAGCTATCTGGGCATCGACATCAGCGCCTCGGGACGCTTCGGTCTGGCTGTTAACACACTCAGTGAAAAGGCACGGAGGGCTTTTTATGCTATAAAGTCACGATGCGGTCACTTAAAATTACCCATTAAAACCTGGATAAAATTATATAATTCAATAATAAAACCAATTATTTTATACGGATGTGAAATTTGGGGTCCACTGCTAAATTTTAAAAATTGGGATAAAACATCAGTAGAAAAACTACAATTGGAAATTGGCAAAAATCTTCTAGGGGTTCACAGGAACACAACAAGTGCCGCCTGCAGGGCTGAGCTAGGCCTGTACCCGCTGAACATCGAGATCCAGAAGAGATGTGTTCAGTTCTGGCATCACCTCCATCAGGCTGATCCAGAGTCAGTCCAATATAAAGCCCTCCTCGCCAATGAAAGCTCAGCAGAACCTCATCCTCTACACACACTCGCTCTGCAACTCGTCCATCAGACTCTCCTCCCCATTGACCCACAGCTACAGCCCCCACAACTATTGTTAAAGAAATCCACACACATCTAAAAGACACTCATGACCAATCACTAAAAGCTAATTTTGACCTCCAGAATAAACTCCAATGTTACTCCAACCCTCAATAGAACCACTAAATTGGCCAGTTATCTATTTATTAAACATTTTAAAGAAAGACAAATCCTCTCAAAATACAGATTAAGTGACCATGATCTTGAGATAGAGAGAGGAAGACATAGGACAAACATGGACCGAGAGAGAGCAGCGGATCTGTAGACACTGTGATCTACAGCGCATAGAGGATGAGGAACACTTTCTGCTCTAAATATGCCAATATAAGAGAAACTTATCTGCCCAGATTTAAAACCTTGATCCCATCATTCTCTGAACTGAGTGACACTGGAAAAATGTTCTTCTTACTCGGAGAAGATGATAGTACAGCTGCACTAGCGGCTAAATATGTGTTAGCTATTCACAACGCCAGAGACGGCTAACTCTAGAGTGACCCACTGTATATATTTATTTATTAAGATGGATTGTGTTTATTATATATATTTACTATGCTACATATGACATGATCTACTGTATACATATATGTTTGATTTATTTGTTTGTTGTATTATTTACATATAATATGTTGATGCTTTGGCAACATTGTGTTACACAGTCATGCTAATAAAGCTCATTTGAAATTGAAATTGAGTGAAAGAGTGAGTGAGTGAGTGAGTGAGTGACTGAGTGAGTGAGTGACTGACTGACTGACTGACTGACTGAGTGAGTGAGTGACTGAGTGACTGAGTGAGTGAGTGACTGAGTGAGTAGTGAGTGAGTGAGAGAGTGAAAGACTGAGTGAGTGAGTGAGTGACTGACTGACTGACTGAGTGAGTGAGTGAGTGAGTGAGTGACTGAGTGACTGAGTGAGTGAGAGTGAGTGAGTGACTGACTGAATGACTGAGTGAGTGAGTGAGTGAGTGAGTGAGGTGAGTGAGTGACTGACTGAGTGAGTGAGTGAGTGAGTGACTGAGTGACTGAGTGAGTGAGAGTGAGTGAGTGACTGAATGACTGAGTGAGTGAGGTGAGTGAGTGAGTGAGTGACTGACTGACTGAGTGAGTGACTGAGTGACTGAGTGAGTGAGAGTGAGTGAGTGAGTGAGTGAGTGAGTGAGTGACTGAGTGAGTGAGTGAGTGAGTGAGAGAGAGAGAGAGAGAGAGAGAGAGAGTGAGTGTGTGAGTGAGTGACTGACTGACTGAGTGAGGTGAGTGTGTGTGTGTGTGTGTGTGTGTGTGTGTGTGTGTGTGTGTGTGTGTGAGTGAGAGAGAGTGAGTGAGTGTGTGTGTGTGTGTGTGTGTGTGAGTGAGTTAATGAATTTGATTGATTGATTGACTCTTCTGCTCACCAATATGCTTATATTTGATTAAAAAATTACTGTGAAAACAATGACATTTTTACCATTTAAGTGGCTGTTTTCTATGTGAATATATAGTAAAGTGTAATTTATTCCTGTGATCAAAGCTGAATTTTCAGCATCATTACTCCAGTCTTCAGTGTCACATGATCCTTCAGAAAATCAGTATAATATGATGAGTTGATGCACAAGAAACATTTATGATTATTATCAGTGTTCAAAACAGTCGCACTGCTTTACATTGTTGTGAAAACCATGATGGATTTTTTAAAGATTCAAAAGAACTGCATTATTTGAACAAGAAATATTTTGTAACATCATAAAAGATTAACTCTAAAAACTGTCAATTTAATTGCAGAATAAAATTATTATAAAAATAAAAAATCGTACTAACCCCAAACTTTTGAACGGTAGTGCTTACCTGACATAAAAAAATAATGTTACAAAATAGTGTCCTATAAAAATGCTTCATGTTCTTAATGCAAATTACAAGACAATTATTTTAGTCTTATTATGGTGTGAAATGGATCCGGTCACGTGTTCATAAGATTCACCCAGAGCCAGTCACGTTGCTTGTTTGTTTTCTGCTGGTTACGCCACATCTGAGTTTTTTTAGCGTGTTGTGTTTCTGAAGCATTGCCCTATGGTTTGTTGTGGAGCAGATCTGTGACAGGTAAATTAAAGTGCGGAACATTCAATCTGCCAAAATATGCAAATGTATTCTAACTTTAGGGCGCATATTAAGTTTGGTTTGTCTCCTAGAGAAAATTACGTGTTATGCTCAGTTCATCTGCCACCAAGCAGTTTGCAGTTTCATGCCCATTAATCCACAAAACAGAGGACAAACGAACATAGCGGCAAAGCAAATCAGTGATTTAATTAATATTTCATTAAGATAGTATGGGCAAAAATCTATGAGCGTACAAGACGACGCATACGAGCGACGGTTAAATCAAAGATTGTGACACAGAGATATTATAATTGACTCATATTTTTTTATGGTTTGTTTACAGTTCAACACAGCCGTGCTGAAATATTGCCTGGAAGAAATGGAGAGAAGGAACAAACTCCATTATATTCTGTTGATGTGTGGAGCTACGAAGGTCTCATATCGAAACTGTCAAGCCCTGTGCGATGAATAAAGCTTCTGAATAGGAAATGAGAAATTCAAAAGCAGGAGAAGGTTGACAATCAATCAAAGCCCTCTGAAGCATTACTAAAGCCACTTCTGTGCTCACCTTCACTTCTGAATCCACGAACACTGCGCTGATCCCTGATTGTTACGGTCCAGGCATAAAACAACAAAGCTATAAACTATAAAAAAATAACTTCAAAGTGTTAGTTCACTAAAAACTATGCATTCTGTCATCATTTGTCACCCTCATGGCATGTTCATGCAGATCTTTTCCATAAAACAAAAGCTTTCAAGCTCCAAAAATGTGCAAAACGCCCTGTAAAAGCATCATAAAAGTATTTTACTCTATTAAAGGAGAACTCCGGTCAATTTTAACATTGAGCTCAATTTTTAGTAAATTTGGAGTGCTGTCAATACAGAGAACAACGACAAAAATCGGTGTTGCCTACACTGTTTTATCCTATTTTTAAAATTTGCACCCTATTGACTTGAATGGGGCAAGTTTTAAACCTGCTTTTATCCTCTTAACATATTTGATGTGTCATTACAAGTGCCCAGCCATGTTGAGTGATTCCTTAAGAGTGAACACGTAGTGAATCTGACTGCAGTAGATGTGAAAGATATGAATAAAAATGATGTTATATCAGCCAGCGCACATACCTGTATTTAGTTCCTGTTTTCGGTAGAAGTCCAAAGTAGTCGATTGTCAAGTTCACGCGCATAGGTTTAGTTGCTATGATCACGCGCGTGAACTCGACAATCGACTACTTTGGACTTCCACCGAAAACAGGAACTAAAATACAGGTATGTGCGCTGGCTGATATAACATCATTTTTATTCATATCTTTCACATCTACTGCAGTCAGATTCACTCGTGTTCACTCTTAAGGAATCACTCAACATTGGCTGGGCACTTGTAATGACACATCAAATATGTTAAGAGGATAAAAGCAGGTTTTAAAACTTGCCCCATTCAAGTCAATAGGGTGCAAATTTTAAAAATAGGATAAAACAGTGTAGGCAACACCGATTTTTGTCGTTGTTCTCTGTATTGACAGCACTCCAAATTTACTAAAAATTGAGCTCAATGTTAAAATTGACCGGAGTTCTCCTTTAAGGGCTCAATATTATGGAAGCATGTTTCCGCCACAGAATAAAACATTTTAAAAAGATAAGTATGACTTTTTTTCTCACAATTGTGAGTTTACATCTCGCAATTCTGAGAAATATACATATAAAAGTCAGATTTGCATGATATAAACACGCAATTGTCTGTTATAAAGTTTTAAGTTATCTTCGTTTGTTTTTACTGCAATTGATTGTGAATATTAAAAAGTGCACATATAGTAAAATAATGTAATTACACGATTGAAATCTTTGAAATCAGATAAATATTCACAGATGATTCGGATGAGAAAATCCCTTTTGGTGGCTTTCCCCCCTCAGATATATATATATATATATATATATATATATATATATATATATATATATATTAATATATATTAAAAAAATAAATAAAAAAATTAATAAGACAGTATTCAAAGTGTTGCATATAATGTGCAAATTGGTGTAATTTGCATTAATGCTTACGTTCACACGATCTCAAAATCCAAGAGGGACTGTCATCATAATATGCTGACATCGAAGTCATTTATCCATAGCTCACAATCTCATTTGTGTTTGCATATTTAACCATATGACTTTATTAGATGACGACTTAAATCTCCCTTTGTACAAAGCTACTCTATCCTTTGTCCTTTTCTGAGCATAGCAGAATCATTCCCTTTCATTGTAAAAAAAAAAAGCATGAGCAGATCTTTTGTGTTCTACGTAAGAATATCATACATATTTTGGCTTAACTAACCATTTAATATCAACCATCAAATGTGAGAAACAGAAAAACCTATTACAGAATATAAAATACTTGGTGTGTAGTATGTGAACTAGTACAAAGCCCCTGCCATCAGGATTAAAATTAATATTTCATACTGCAATGATTTGCTGTAAATCCAGTTAAATATTAATTTGCCCCCTTAGATATTGCACATATATAATCACTGTGCTTTAACTATATTCACAGAGGGTTTTATAAAGGACCGTTTGTTAAAGAGTGAGGGGGGGAAAAACTATTGAAGTAAACCAATTAAAAACACCAGGACACCACAAGGGACTCGTTTCCCGAAACACCTTGAGCCAAAACCAGCCCGACACTGTTTGAGTTGATCCAAACACACAGTTAAAAAAGTGCACTGTACATTTATTTCCAGAATCATCATAATACACACTTCCTAAAAGTAATTTGCCTATCAATAAGTAAATAAAAATGAAGTACTTGGCATTCGAACAGAGAATCTTAACACTTGCAAATTACTCCGGACTCGATACGACATATTTATCCGACCATCCAATAATGGTCCTGCATAATAATTAAGCTCATTTGCAATTTAACTTGTTTGGCTTTCGCCTCCACGCCGTCACCTCCACAAAACACATACATCCACAGTAGTAGCAGTTTTGCTGAAACCTGAGCTCCAGACATCCCGTTTCTCAGTCCCTTTGGAGAGATCCAGGTATATGTAAGCCAAGCCAGGCCTGTTCTGTCCCGCCGCAGGGCTTCGGTGTGTAATGTCAGGCTATACGGGTCCCGCTGTCCTCTCTACATATGGTGGACCATTGTGTAAAGAGATCCGCTCTATCAAGCTCTTTCTCGGGCCCAGTACATGCTAATGATGTTTAATTAGGCAGTTACACCTGTTTGTCCCTTCTGTGCCATTGACACACTCCTGCATACAGGGTATACAGCTGATATTGCGAGTTTGCAGAAAGAAAAAGATTCTGTGAGCTAAAATTTGTCTTTATAAAGGTTATTTAAGTGACTTTGAGCATTGTGCATGGTTGTTGGTGCCAGACGGGCTGGTCTGAGTATTTCAGAAACTGCTGATCTACTGGGATTTTCACACACAACCTCTAGGGTTTACAGAGAATGGTCCAAAAAAATAAAAAAAATCCAGTGAGTAAAAATGCCTTGTTGATGTCAGAAGTCAGAGGAGAGTGACCAGATTGGTTCAGCTGATAGAAAGGCAACAGTAACTCAAATAAGCACTGGTTACAACTGAGGTCTACAGAAGAGCATCTCTGAACACACAACACGTCCAACCTTGAAGCAGAAGAGCATCTCTGAACACACAACATGTCCAACCTTGAAGCAGAAGATAATCTCTGAACACACAACACGTCCAACCTTGAAGCAGAAGAGCATCTCTGAACACACAACACATCCAACCTTGAAGCAGAAGAGCATCTCTGAACACACAACATATCCAACCTTGAAGCAGAAGATCATCTCTGAACACACAACACGTCCAACCTTGAAGCAGAAGATAATCTCTGAACACACAACACGTCCAACCTTGAAGCAGAAGAGCATCTCTGAACACACAACACATCCAACCTTGAAGCAGAAGATCATCTCTGAACACACAACACGTCCAACCTTGAAGCAGAAGAGCACCTCTGAACACACAACATATCCAACCTTGAAGCAGAAGATCATCTCTGAACACACAACACGTCCAACCTTGAAGCAGAAGAGCATCTCTGAACACACAACACGTCCAACCTTGAAGCAGAAGAGCATCTCTGAACACACAACACGTCCAACCTTGAAGCAGAAGAGCACCTCTGAACACACAACACATCCAACCTTGAAGCAGAAGATCATCTCTGAACACACAACACGTCCAACCTTGAAGCAGAAGAGCACCTCTGAACACACAACACATCCAACCTTGAAGCAGAAGATCATCTCTGAACACACAACACATCCAACCTTGAAGCAGAAGATCATCTCTGAACACACAACACGTCCAACCTTGAAGCAGAAGAGCATCTCTGAACACACAACACGTCCAACCTTGAAGCAGAAGAGCATCTCTGAACACACAACACATCCAACCTTGAAGCAGAAGATCATCCCTGAACACACAACAAGTCCAACCTTGAAGAGGAAGAGCATCTCTGAACACACAATTTACAATACAATACAATACAATGTTTATTTATAAAGCACAATTTAAAAACAACCGAGGTTGACCAAAGTGCTGTACACACAAGAGAAGAAAATGATAAAAAAAGTAAACAATTTTACAATTTACAGACAAACACCAGCTGTAAAATGGGTATAACACACAAAAGTAAAATCATAAAATAAAGAGTCAAGGTAAGTTAAACGCCAAAGAAAAGAGATAAGTCTTAAGAGTAGACTTAAAGGTCGATAGGGTTGGGGCAGTTCTGATATGGACCGGGAGTCTATTCCATAATTTAGGGCCAATGGCAGAGAAGGCACGATGATCTCCTCTATTTTTTAATCTAGTTCTCGGAACTTGCAACAGACCAGAGTTAGCTGATCTGAGTGACCTTGACTGAGTGTAAGGGTGTAACAGGTCAGACAAATACTGTGGTGCATCATTATGAACGGATTTAAAAACAAACAATAGAACTTTAAAATCAATTCTATATTTGACCGGCAGCCAATGTAGAGAGATCAAGGTCGGTGTGATAGGTTCATATTTACGCTTCCCAAAAAGAAGCCGAGCCGCTGCATTCTGAACTAACTGTAAATGTGCAACACAGGCCTGTGAAGCACCAATGTACAGGGAGTTACAATAATCGAGTCGTGATGTAACAAAAGCATGCATGACCATTTCGAATTTCTTAAGGGAAAGAAAAGGCTTCACCTTTGACAGAAGACGAAGATGATAAAAACACGACTTAGTCACATTACTTATCTGCTTATCAAATTTAAGATTAGTATCAAACCAAACACCCAAGTTTCTGGAACACGTGGTACTATAAAGCGACAAAGATGCAAAATCAGGATCATGTAAATATTGTCCATTTGAACCAAACACAATAAATTCGGTTTTACTCTCATTCAGACTCAGGAAGTTAGACGCAAGCCAGAGTTTTAGCTCTTTCAAACAATCCATGATAGGCTGTAATGCCTGCCTATCATCACGCTTCAGAGGGATATAAATCTGGGTGTCATCAGCATACAAATGAAAGGAGACCCCATACTTATTAAAAATAGACCCTAGTGGAAGCATAAATAGGGAGAACTGTACAGGACCAAGAATTGAACCCTGGGGGACACCGGAATTTAAAGTTGTTTCAGAGGAAGAATGGTGTCCAATATTGACAACATACCTCCTGTCAGAGAGGTACAGTACGACCGAAACCACTCTAGTACTGTGCCACGAAGACCAACACATGTTTCAAGGCGTGATATAAGAATGTCATGGTTAACTAAATCGAAGGCAGAGCTAAGGTCTAACAAAACCAGCGCCATAGACAGCCCAGAGTCAGTGGTTAGCATGATATCATTTAAAACTCTTAAGAGCGCTGTCTCAGTACTATGGCGGGATTTAAAGCCAGATTGAAATTTTTCATGAATAGAACTGATGGTCAGATAAGACTGAAGTTGATTTAAAACAGTTTTCTCTAGAATCTTGGATAAAAAAGGTAGATTTGAAATAGGTCGAAAGTTAGCCAGTAGTTTGGAGTCCAGACTAGATTTTTTAAGATGGGGTCGCACTGTGGCCAGTTTAAAATCAAAAGGTACCGTACCAGTATGGAGACATTTGTTGATTACAGACAACAAGTCAGGGCCAACAGTCTCAATAACTTGCCAATAACACAATTTAATTTGTTAGTTAGAGTTAAATGATTAGTTTGGCATTTAATAAGTATGTTCTTTGTTTGGAAATCCTGCATTATTTGCCCGTGACTGCTTGGTCCCTCACAGCGGTGCAATGGTGTATTGGATATCTTCTTGGCACACTTTTGGCTCCTTAGTAACAATTGAGCAAAACTTCTGAATGGTAGTGTAAATGTGGTGTAAATTAATCTTCTCATAATAATCATGAAGTTTTATGTAACCCTTGCAGATTATTTTGAGTAAATGAGCACTCATCCCGTACGCTATTGGTTGTCAATACTGTATTGTAAAAGAAACAGTTAATGACGCACACCATTCTGGAGATGTCATGAGCGTAATAACATCTCGATAGAGAGTAAACCGCTCTAGAAATGGTTGAAGGAAAATAAAGACAGGAACGCATCTGTCCGTGTGTGTCATGATGGATCCGTCTCTCACGGCACAGACCAGCTCGAAACACTTCCTCTCTCAGTTTATATACTGAACACGGCTCATTGACCAGCAGCTTTATCATCAATATTCACGAATGCCTACTTGTTAACAAGGTGGTTAATTTGAGAGAGACACTTTACTTGAAACCTTTATATATAATGCATTATACAATTATTTTTAAAGTGTTAATTATGCCTTGTAATGTACCATTGAATGCATTGCATGTGCTCATGAATAATGTTAACATTAGTTATAATAATTATCGATTCATTGTCACACCTTTAGAAAGACAATGCATTAAAACACATGACAAACAACCGATTAGGGCAATTTGGAAATATTATAATGCATTTAAACTTTGGTTACAATTATTGATGAAAAGAGTCATAGTGCATTACAATGTAAATTATGAATACCTTAAAGGGGTCATGACATGGTTTTTTTTATTTTATTATTATGTTCCCTTAGGTGCAATTATAGTATTACTATAGTTTTTTTTACAAAAAACTTTTAAAATGTAGTGATTTATGACCTTTTCCCCACCCTGTTTCTCATCCTCTGATTTAAACAGTCTGTTTTGGGGGTGTTTCCCCTTTAAGAGTTCAGTGTTAACGCCCACTGTTATGATTGGCTAACGTCAGTGCATGCATCAATTATTAACGCCCCCAGCCAGAACGTTTGCGGATTCGGCGCAACTGTTTAATAGCGGCTGATGCATGCGAAGCGATGGCTCTTGCAATGATAAAACCTTATTATGTTTGAGCCAGAATCAGAGGAAAATGAACCATCACCACAACAACGAAGACTGGATCAGCCCGTGTCCACATGGAAAGTGAAACTATTTTGAATTAATAAAAAAAAATTAACCCGAGACACTTGAAAACGGATTATTGTTGCATAATTATCCTATAGCTTCATTTGCTAACAGTTTAACATTATTTAACTAATTCCAATGAAATGATAGGGTGTACCACGGACAAAAATGCATGCACAGACAGGCCATCTTTGAAGATGCAGCATTGATAAAGGCAACATTTTTAATTTTCTATCACATGTAACTTAGGCCTACTAGAAAGGCGACATATTTTCAAGATTCTCTTATACAAATGTGTTTATATTAGCCATGGTAAAAAGCAAGTTTGCGTCGTCGTTATTGAGCCCAGAATAATCGGCACGGACTTATCTTTGAGCAACAGTTTTCTGGCAAAGCCAAGCATCATATTGGGATTTTTTCCTCACAACAGTCATCCTTAAATGTATAGAACACTGTCGTGACTGGGACGTCCGCAAAAAATAAAGTGCATCCATTTTTCCCTGACGACTGGATCTTTCAGCGTATTTAAAAAGTAGTTTAAAGTTTTAAATACATTACTTACAGTTTGCGTCGTCGATGTTGAGCCCAGAATAGACGGCACGGACTTATCTTTGAGCAACAGTTTTCTGGCAAAGCTCAAAACAGTCATCCTTAAAATGTATAGAACAAACGCTTAAACTAACACTGCCGTGACTGGGACGTCTGCAAAAAATAAAGTGCATCCATTTTTCCCTGACGTCTGGATCTTTCGGCAGCGTATTCAAAGATGTAGTTTGTCCACAGCCAGGAACAGCACATCTGCGGCGTCGTAATCTCCCTGTACACAGACCCACTCGCTGTCCGTCGACTGAACACTTGTGAGGCGCGCGGCGCGCGGGCGCGACAATGATACGAAATGAGCGTAGTTGTCTTGCGCTTTAAGCGTAGCTGTCTTCTGCTGGAGGCGGTCATATGCAAACGCTGGTACGTCACTTCGTACCGTGACGTCACTTCTTACCATGGATCCAGAACTAGCTGTATTTCGAGCTTGATTAAATAAATGATTCGTTTATAATGGGGAGGACGTCTTAAGCTATGAAACTTGCAGGACGTTTTAATGGTACAAAGACCTCTTATATACCAAAAGATCAAGGCAAATTTGGTTTCTCATGTCATGACCCCTTTAATACATTTTGGGCCCTATTTTAACGATCTGAAACGCAAGTGTCAAAGCGCAAAGCGCAAGTAACTTTGTGGGCGGATCCCGGCGCTGTTGCTTTTTTCCCGGCGGGATAAATGACTCTTGCGCCTGGCGCAAATGTAAAAGGGGTTGGTCTGAAGTAGCTTCATTATTCATAGGTGTGGTTTGGGTGTAACGTGAAATAAACCAATCAGAGCGTCCTCTCACATTCCCTTTAAGAGCCAGCGCGCTTGTTCCACGGTGGATTGATATTATAACGGCGGATTTGCCAGCGCACGCCAGTAGCGGTTCACAGCCAAGGAGGCCGACGTTCTCGTCAGGGCCGTAAAACACAGAGAAGTGACAATGTGTCACGATACGGTGGTTGGAGCGAGGACTTAAAAGCAGGTTAGGGTTAAACTTCTTTATTAAATAATAAAATAAAACAAACACAACAAAAACTACCCCCAGGGGGAAAAACAGAACCGAACAGACTTGACTTGACGCAGGGAAACCATTAAGGGACGTAAAATACAAAGACATACCATGACAAACAATGACGATCCAGCACAGGACAGCAAACACAGGGAGACTAAATAGGGAGGCAAACACAGGACGGTAACGAGGAGGACAGGTGGGACAAATAAACCAATAATCAGATAACAAGGGGGAGGGACCAGACAATGACCAGAGCATATGGCCCCAAAATAACAAAACACCCATGTGCACCACCAGACAGGACAGACATGTGACACAATGGGGATGATGGGAGAAACCCACCCAAATTAGCTTTGGTTAAACAGGCGTATAATTTGGTTAAATGTGTAGCCTAGTCTAGATTATTATTATTTTTTAAATCTAGATAGATCTTTTTCTCATCTTCACGGACACAACAATGATTTCCCTCGTGTTTTACTATTTTTCCTTGTAATAATGTATGATTTGCAAAAATGAAAACTGCTGCGTCTGTTTATATTAGAGAATCAAAGTGGATGCGCGTTAACATTATGGCCAAGCACGCGCCCTTAAAATATCATATCACTAACGCGAAACGCGCCACTGTCTTTAGACTGTTTTTTTTCCTGGTCAGTGGCGCAATTGCTTTCTAAAACTGGAAAATAGCACCAGGGCAGTTTTGCGCTGGAATACGCTCCTCTTTGCGCTGAACCGCCCCCGCGAGCGCTAGTTCATTCCCTAATTTACCGACGTGCGTCTGTGGAGGGAAAAGTCCGCTGTGCGCGGGTGCAAAATAGGAATGATACATGCGTCGGTGTTCAAAGTCAATTGCGCTGGGTGCAAGATAGGGCCCAAGGTCTTCAAGTGAAGATGCTTTTGAGTTTTCAAATCTCGCTAACCTTATTGAAGACAGCACCATGAACTAAATTAGTAGTTTGATGGTGTCTGATGGACACCAGACCGGTTTCCTCTGGTCAATCAGATTTTATATTTTTTGGCTATGTTTACACGGAAACGATCTGAAGAGAAAACACAAAAGTGGCGTTGCATTATCACTTTTTATTCTGTGTTTAGACGAGCGTTATGGGGGGAAATCTGCGTGCATATGGTGACGCAAAAAGTGTGTGAAATTGGATGTAGTGTGCACTCCAGGCGGCTAGATGGCGATGTGGAGCACTGAAAGTGAAAGAGAGAGTGAAAAAGTGAAGTGTTCTCGTGTAAACAGGGCCTTAGTGAGGTTTGGTCAGACTGCGAGACCAGGGAAAACCTGCTCAAACCAGTCAAGACCAGCAAACATTAGGCTGGATGGTGCTATATTTGGCAGATGTTAAAAACATAACCTAGACATATACCAATATGAATCCTCCTAATATTTGAAAGCTGAGTTTTAAACTTTTGAAACCTCTTCAGTAATACAACGCTGAAGAGTAATTAACAATTAGTGAACTCGTTTGGGTTGTTCCCTGAAGTGCTTCGGGGCAGATCTGAAGATGAATCGCTTGAGTTTTCACTCTGATCTTCTGCAATACACGATGGTTTAGATTTGCATGTGCAATTATTAATGGTTTGTAATCTCAATGCTTTATTGCAAAGCTCACTAAACGGTTGGGCAGTATTGCTCTCGGGCAATGTAATAACGTTCAATCCAATTGACACATTAATAAGTGTAGATCAATAACCATCCAACAGCACGCTAATAAATTACTCTCTCCTTCCAAGAACGCTTCCTTTGAATTGTCCTTTCCTGTTGCCAATAAGATATTCATGCCAAAGTGTCATTGTGGAGCCAATTGTTTTGTTCATCCAGTCTCAATATCAGCCTCAAATTAGTGTCAAGATTAAAGAAGGGATTGAAACACCTCAAGGGAACCATGTGTCAGCAATACAACAATCGTGACATTGAACTACTGAACACTAATGATTGAACTGTGCCCATCAGTTCATTTAGACAAACTCTGCGCGTGATTTTAACATCTGATATAATAGACATTAAATCAGGTAACAGTGAAAACAAAAGCATTCAATGCAATTTGTGTTGCAACATTTTCCATTTCATTTTAAAGATTTCCCTGTGGTGGAAATTAAGCTTTTAGTGTTGTTTATATGTCTATGTGGTGTTTTTAATGTGTAAGTTCATAAGTCGACAGCATTGCTGAGTATTTTCTGCTTAAAACTGCAGTGAACCAAAGACAGTCTCAAAAACACGGTTTGAAATCGCTGGTGTTTCTGACGTCACACACTACCTTGTAACCAATCAGATCAAGGTGTGATCATAAACCAGTGGATCTCTGAGTGAGTGAGTGAGTGAGTGAGTGGAGGCGGGGCTCATTTGCATATTCATAGAACCACGTACTAAATGAGGCAAGAGTGTCAAGTTACATTCAAGATATTTTAAGGCATAAATATTATTTTTTTTTAGAAATGTTTTTTTTTATATGTCATTTTGGTGATCAAAGATGAGTTTTAAGCGATACAATTGACTAAACAGGGATATTAAAGTACTAGTAAGTTTGTAGGGGATATTCAATTTAATAATAAATGAATAATACTATTGATTAGCATTACCAAACATGGACGTTTTATTATTATTTTAATTTAATACTGTGAAGCTACTTTGATATAATCTGTATTGTGAAAAGCGCTATATAAATATTCTTGACTTGACTTGACTTGGTAGTTTTTTATTATTATTTTTTATTCTAAATTTGATTTTAGTTATTTTACCACATCAAGTTCAACTAAGTCCTTGGCAAATTCAATAAAATATTGTTTCATAATTATTTTTTAAATATTTTATTTCAGTTCACATTATTTAATGTAACACAAATGTATCACTGTTGATTCATGAAGGCACCTGCATGTATAAACTGGTTTGAGGGGCATAAGACACAATTGTTCTTGCTTTGCACTAAAACTTGACTTGTTTCGCTACACAGATTTGACCATAAGATGAACATCCATGCTACTGTGTTTGTACCGCAGCCCCAGTGAGTATCTCCCACATCTCATGTGTGTTTGTCAGTACAGAAACAGGCCGTGTAATCAAGCTCTGATGCAATGTAAACACCGGCTTGCAATATTGCGATTAGATGCTGAAAGCACCCCTGTAGCATTAAAGCAACTGAATCCAGGTCACGATTAAAAACAGCAACTCTACCTCACTGGCAGAAAGTGTAATGCAACTTACATATTTAAGATGTAACTGATCTGGAGACCAGATGTGTAGTATGATCACATTCAGTCTTAAAGTTCGCCTGTGGTGAAAATCCAGCTTTTAATGTTGTTTATATGTATATGTGGTGTTTTTAATACGCTTTAAAGTCCCTGTAAAGGCAATTCTAAAAAAAAAAATCTAAACACATTATACATGTTAGAAATGTATGGCTAAAACATATTACAAAGACTGTGAACTGCGAAGTACTGAATTGTCGAGTTAAACAGTTTTTCACCATTGCTATTTTCCGGATTTTTTGGGCGGGGCTAAAACGGGGGCTCGATGACGCACTGGAGCCCCTGAGCTCCTGGACACGCCCCTACTTGATGACGCACTGGAGCCCCTGAGCTCCTGGACACGCCCCTACTTGATGACGCACTGGAGCCCCTGAGCTCCTGGACACGCCCCTACTTGATGACGCACTGGAGCCCCTGAGCTCCTGGACACGCCCCTACTTGATGACGCACTGGAGCCCCTGAGCTCCTGGACACGCCCCTACTTGATGACGCACTGGAGCCCCTGAGGCTGGCCGCTCCCTAACAATATAAATAGAGCACATTCGCATCAGTTTGGCGCTCAATCGCGAGTTACTGTCAGTACTAGTTACTACGGCCTACAGTTTGCTAGTTAGCTATGCCTTCGTCACGGAAATGCGTACTACCTGGATGCGATCATGTACGAAACAGATCGGTGTCCTTATTTAAATTTCCGAAAAACGATCACATCAAGAAGAGGTGGATTAATTTTGTGAAGAGCCACCTTGATGGAGAGCTGAGGATCACCACCAAAACCCGCCTCTGTAGTGATCATTTTACATGGGATAGTTTTATAAACTTTCGTCGGAGACAACTGGGATGCTCTGATAATCCGCTGTTACTGGTGAATGGGGCCGAACCGACTATCTCCCGCCTCGGCCGTCATTCTCCCATCGCGCCGACACCTGGTGCCATCCTCGGCAGTGCGTGCCCACCAATGAGGGTAGGCTGTGTGCTTATGTTATAATAGTAGGTAGCCGTAGTCCACAGTAAGTAGCCTACTAAATTCTGCAACCCTCTAACGTGATTTTTTTTGTTTATTTATATGATCAATATGATTCCTTAGCCAAGTAATTTAAACTATTATCGGTTCACAAAAAAGAGACAGAGTCTTTCATGCATAAAGTCACTGGAGAAGTTGGATGTCAGTCAGACAGGTTTCAGCGCAGCCAGCGGACACGCCCCCAGCGGACACGCCCCCAGCGGACACGCCCCCAGCGGACACGCCCCCAGCGGACACGCCCCCAGCGTTTGAGAGCGGAGACCACTGCTCATTTTTTCAAGATTTTGATAGATTATTTTATGTACTTGCCGGCTTTTTTTATCATTCAAATTTGGCTGGGTGGCTAATAACACATTTTTCTGTGATATGACAAACTCAGAACATATACTTAATTTTGACTTTACAGGGACTTTAAGACAAAGCATTTGCTAATCCATTGCTGAGTATTTTCTCCTTAAAACTGCAGTGAATAAAGACAGGTTTTGAAATCGCTGGTGTTTCTGACGTCACAAACTACCTTGTAACCAATCAGATCAACGTGTGATCGTCAACCAGTGGATCTCTGAGCTGAGTGAGTGAGTGGAGACGGGGCTAATTTGCATATTCATAGAACCACGCATACTAAATGAGGCAAGGGTGTAGAGTTACATTCAAGCTATTTTAAGCAGGAATAATTATTTTTCAAGGAAAAAAAATAAGTTTAAATATGTCATTTTGGTGATCAAATATGAGTTTTAAGGGATACAATTATTGACTAGAGGGGGACTTTAAGATGTCAAAACTATAATGTATCAAATTATGATTGTAAATAAATAAATTGCCTCAACGTGGGATTTTTTTCCCCCACAGACTGTAGTGCTTGTAAAAGTGATGATATCCATACAGAAATGTAATATATGGCATATATTGCCCTATATCAAGAGTGTGTCAACTGTGTCACATTTATGTAAATAATATATGCATGTATATCAAAAGTCATATGTATATAAATAATGATCTGTGTCAAACATGTATTACATAAATAAACATGCATATCTGTATAGGATAGATACTGTATATACACTATGTCAATATATAAAATGGTTAAAATGTCTAATAGACTTCATATATTACCGTAATTATTTATTATTACAACATATTTCAAATATGTAGATTTGATTCGTGCACATTACATATGTGCATGGTTATTATGCTCTCATGTTCATATCTGCTGCTGGCTACATGCATGACTCATTAGACACTGCTTGATATTCATGATGATATAGCACATTCATAAGACGGAACACACGGTAAGGCACAGAAACTATTACATGGAGGACAATTAAAGTGTAATTGGCTCAAACTTTAATAGAATAATTAAAGGTGTCCATGCAGTGCATTAGTTCACCTCATGCCAGGCAGCGCATTAATCTCTGAGCTTTTGCTTCTGAGCCAGACCTTCAGTTTAATAGGCTATGTGTGCTTATCTGTGCCTTACCCACGATGCATCTGCATGAGTAGTTTCATCTACACTGCACAATGCAACACAACAGCTTCTTTTATTGGATATCTAGAGACTAATCTGGTCAAATTAAGGCTATTATTATATCATTACTGACCCAGGTTTTGTGAGATTCATCTTATAGACGATGCTATAGTAGAAATAATGAACTGATATGGCCATCTATTCTATAAGACTGCACTCTGTTTAGGTTGTAAGCTATTCATAAACATAAAAATAAATGCCTTTTACTCCGAATAGCCGTGTTAGCTGAAATATGGATTTCATTGAGCTCAGTGACATTCGTGAACTATTTAAAAATTAAATTGGGCTAAAAGTCTGTGTAAGGCTAGACCTTAAGAAAGGTCATTTAAGAACATCCAAACTGATAGAGCTTCGGTTCACTCCAGACAGGTGCGGTCAACCATTTCTGCCATATCTCTGGGTCCTGTATCCATAAATAACAGATGCCACAGCATTGCTCTAGTAACGCTGGTCCAGGGTCATGTGCACCAGACACAGATCGGATCCGGTTTTAAGTGGCATTCAGAAAATGTAAAAACATCTAGAGAACAGAGCACAAGGGTTGAGATGCATTTTAACTTGACATTTCATCTTAAAAATGTAACACTCATGGGGTGAGATGCTGAAAGAAATAGAAAAATGGGACAAATGTGTTTTGGTGAATAGAAGTGGCACGTTTGTGTGTGTGTGTGTGTGTATGTGTGTGTGTGTGTGTGTATGTGTGTGTGTGTGTGTGTGTGTGTGTGTGTGTGTGGTGTTGCCAGACCTATTTTCTGTCATACTTGCGCCGTGTCAACCGAGTGATGACTGACATGACAAAAGACTCATCAGCGGGAATGAAGTGACCTGTGCAGACTCTGCTGTGACTGACAGCGTCCTTGTCTTCATTTGACAACATGTAAAAGAATATTGCTTGGGATGAAGAGAGATTACGCCACTGTTTGTGACAGATTGAAGGCTATTAGCAGCCATATTTTACTGGAACGCTGCTTGTCCTCTGAGTGAACTCCAATTCATGTCATTATTTCCACAAGTACAGCATAACTATTGTTTGTAAATCAATATCCTCTGTTGTTTCATCTGAGCAGCTTTTGTCTATGATTCGCGTTGTTACCGGCGGATGTACAGGTGCTAACACACAATCACACAGTTTTCACTAGCGGTTCCCCAGACGTGTCGTTCTCTCAGTGAGATGAGGTAATTATGTTTGGTATCCTCTCTCAGGAAGTTTTGTTTAATACATGTCACCATCAGAGTGGCTTTCATCTGTGACAGTTAATAGTTAGAAATAAGTGTTAATAACCATTTAAGTCTATCTCTAAATGTGACCTGTTGTAAGCCCAAGGGGCTTCATATAACCCATCATCATCATCATCATCATCATCATCAGAAAGAGAAATAACGCAAGGATTGTTTGGTTATTGCTTATTAAATCTTGCATTCTGTCAAATTTCTGCGTGAACAAACAAAAGAAGTAAATGTAAATGTTCCTACACTGCAGCATATCGAGGATAAGTCAAGTTGCAATGATTTGATTTGATTTCATCAGTAGATAGGTTTATATAACACTTATGTATATATATATTTTCGCACAATTAACCGTTTTCAAATATGAGAGATGTTTGCATGCAAAATTCAATGGTAGGGTGTTATGGGTGTTTGCTAGGGTGTTGCTATGGGGTTGGTAAGGTTGGGGTTGCAGACTGAGAGTTTGGGGTGTGGCTACTGTAGCATGCTGAGGGCCCTATTTTAACGCTCTGAAACGCAAGTGTCAAAGCGCAAGTATCTTTGTGGGCGGATCCCGGTGCTGTTGCTATTTTCCCGGCGGGATAAATGCCTCTTGCGCCCGGCGCAAATCTAAAATGTGTTGGTCTGAAGCAGGGTTATAATCGTTAACGAAAACGAACGAAAAAACGAAAACTAGATGGGAAAAAACATTGTCGTTAACTGAAATAAAAATAAAAACGAGGCAAAACAAAAAAACGATAACTAAATAAAACTGTAATGTGTGGTTGACAAAACTAACTAAAATAAAATAAAATTATAGAGTAAATGTCCTTAGTTTTCGTCTTTGTCTTTCCTTCGACGCTATTTAAAAACACGCAGAGAATTCGCTCAGCTGTGTTTCCTTTCCCTGCTCTCCCTCCGTCTCTCTGTCACTCGCATGCATGCGCGCGACACACACACACACAGTCACACACCCCCTCCCCTCCTCTGTGAACGCGTTCGACGCGACGTTGAAGCAAATTCGCAAAAGGTTGGTATCTCATGAACACCTTTACACAATCACTTACATCACACACATAAAAAGTGGTATACAAATATTTTATATTCTCTGAATATAATGTTCATATGAGAAGCAATTGGGCCTTCTTTAAAAAGTTAAGTAGTCGCAAGTTTGAGGTAACTTAAAATGCACTTGTGTTGTCGTTGTCAAAACACTAACGTTATAAGCTGCAGGGCTGGAATGGTAATCTGGCATTCCGGGCAAATGCCCGATGGACCGACGTACCTTTTGATTCGATACATCTCGGGATTTAATACTTTATTTCTTTTCTTTTTCAACGGCCTTCTGATCTACATTGGCAGCCCATTTGTCCCATCCTTTTTAAGTTTATATTTTGTTTTATTGCATGGCTTGGTTGAATTCCAATGTAGAATGCGGTCTGTTATTTCTTGATAACACACCGCTGCGGAGTATAACAGACCGTTGCCATGAAAAACAGAGCGTTGCTATGGACTCACAGAATTCTAACCGTAGACGGAGCGCACTATTTTCTTTGGCGGAAGCTTAGCGGAAGCAATACAATCGTAAACTATCAATAAACTCCTTTTTAAATCAATATTTTGTTTCAAAGTAGTGATTTATTTGATAGGTAGCCATGTAATAAGCGGGATAATGTATAGCGAGTCGGTAGTTATTGGAAATACAACCCCGTCAGGCTGCTCAAGATCCCTCCGCTTCGCGTCGGGCTCCCGATTGCAGCCTGTCGGGGTTGTATTCTCAATAACTACCTCCTCGCTATAACGTTACATTATCCCTTACTTATTACATGGCTTGGTTGAATTCCAATGTAGATTGTATGATGTTTTTGTTGAGTTATTATTACACAATACTTTTTCTGACCTTTTTGAATCTTGCCCCTGACAAATAGCCCATATTACAAAAAAGACTAAAACTAATACTAAAACTAATAAAAACTAAACTAAAACTAAGCATTTTCAAAAAATAAAAACTAAACTAAACTAGCAAACCCACGCTAGAAACTAATTAAAACTAAACTGAATTTGAAAACACAAAGTTAAAACGAAATAAAAATAAAAACTAATGAATAATGCAAAACTATAATAACCCTGGTCTGAAGTCGCTTCATTACTCATAGGTGTGGTTTGGGCGTAACGTGAAATAAACCAATCAGAGCGTCTTCTCACATTCCCTTTAAGAGCCGGCGCGCTTGTTCCACGGCGGATTGCTATTATAACGGCGGGTTTGCCAGCGCACGCCAGGAGCGGTTCACAGCCGAGGAGACGACGTTCTCGCCAGGGCCGTAAAACACAGAGAAGTGACATTGTATGAGGATGATGGAGAAACACACACAAATGAGCTTCGGTTAAACAGGCGTATAATTTGGGTAAATGTGTAATCTAGATTTTTTTTAAAAAATCTAGATCGATTTTTTCACATCTTCACGGACACAACAATGATTTTCCTCGTGTGTTAATATTTTTCCTTGTAATAATGTATGATTTGCAAAAATGAAAACTGCTGTGTCTGTGTAGATTAGAGAATCAAAGTGTGTGTGTGTTGTTCACACGCTACATAATGGCCAAGCATGCACCCTTAAAATAGCATATGACTAAAGCGCAGCGCCACTGTCTTTAGACTGGGTTTCTCCTGGTCAGTGGTGGAATTGTTTTCTAAAACTGGAAAATATCACCAGGGAACTTTTGCGCCGGAACACGCTCCTCTTTTCGCCAAACCGCCCCCGCGAGCGCAAGTTCATTCACTAATTTACCGACGTGCGTCTGTGGAGGGAAAAGTCCGCTGTGCGTGGGTGCAAAATAGGAATGATACATGCGTCGGTGTACAAAGTCAATTGCGCTGGGTGCAAGATACGACCCTGAGGGTTTGGGGCGTGGCTACTGTAGCAGGCGGAGCAAGGTGTTGTTTAGCCGCTGTGGGACAATGACTGGTGCGGGACATGGGGAAAGACATTCAGCTTCTGTAACAGAAGTGCAAGGCAACATTCACTCATTTTAGACCTTCACGGTTTAGACAGGTCATGAACACATCAAAGCGAATGTGACATTGTGATGTAACATCCTTACATTTCTTCACTGTCACTTTTGAATTTAATATATTTTTTTCTGAATACAAGTATTAATTTTAAAATGGTTACATTTGACTGGTAGAGTAGGTGTATATAAAAATGGTTAAACATTTATCTTAAACCAGGGAACGCTTACAAAAGCGTAAGTATCTCTTCAACAAGACATATCAATTGAGGAATCTTTCATGAAGTGTGCGACCAAAAGCATGCCAAATTTGAACACTTAAGATAAAAATGTGCATGAGCAATAGTAATAGTGATGCCTGCCTTAGCAAACACCACTAAGTGTCATATAAGGGACAGAGTCATTAATAATGTATAGGGTACATTCAGGCGGGTGTTTGTGTAAGGGGTCGCCGATTCTCTATCTGTATTCCAGACACGCAGTGTACCAAATGAAGCCCTGAGGTAGAAGGTAAAACCCAGTGTGAAAACACTGACAGAGGGAGACCACCTCCAGTGGGACACCTGATTCTATAGCCGCTGGTTTGATAAACAGCACACGAGGATGAAAAGACGAGTCAATGGTGGTCTGTTAGTGCCCTGAAGGCAGTTCCCAGAAACAGACTCAACATTTCACATGCAGCGAGAGTGTTCACTCTAAATGATTATGCAAAGGCGAGGGGATGCGCGGAGCATGCAGATTCAGCGCTGTGACCCGCTGGGTCCGGTCAGGCAGGAGATCTCTGGGCTGTGATGGGTGTGCAGGAGCTAATGAGCAACAGATGTAAACAACAGCTTCTGCACTATGTTTGTGCTCTGTAAAATGGGAAAGGAGATCTTTAATAAAGCTAAGTTAAAACAAGACAGATGCTGACAAGCAAATGGATTAGAGATGCAAGATCCCTTTGGGTTCAGCAGGCCATGCATTAAAATGCTCAATGTGCAACGGAAGAAAATGTAATTGGTGCTTGTCAATGCAAAACATGCCACAGGGCTGTGGGTGGTTGCCAGGGTGTTGCTATGTGGTTAACACAGAGGTTGCTAGTTAGTGTCTTACTGGTCCAAGGCAAAATAGGCCAATGCCAAATATGCTGGGGCTGGATTCCCGAAAATCTTCTTAAAGTCACCGTAAATTCACCAAAGTTGACAATTCTAAAAGTATTGCAGTGTTTATTATATATTATACCAAGGGGCTTTTGAATGCTTGAATCTAACTGGTTGACAAACGTTCTAAATTTGGCGAAAGTAGTTCCAGGCAGGTCTTAACCGCATTACAGTTCAATATCAGTCCGCCAAATGATTTCAGTTATTTCTTTACAGCTTACAGAACCAAAACCCACAACGACACTGACCGAGCAAATAAATATAGTAAACAATAGGATAAAACCACAAATTATTGCCACGTTTTTTGCCATGTTTTACTATGTATTATGCATGTATTAGTTATGGAAAAGCACATATCTCTTTCTCACGCTCTTTCTCCCTCTCAAAGGCACACACACACACACACACACACACACACACACACACACACACACACACACACACACACACACACACACACACACACACACACACACACACACACACACACACACAGTACGGACACACACTTGCGTGTTGTCAGCGCTGCTCTAACGATTTTATCAGTAAAATAGTTTAGCAAATTAAAAGCTTCATGAAGTTTCTCAGTAGCGAGGTGCAGATAAACGTAGTTTCGCCATTTATAGACGCTGGTCATTGACACTGTTGAGAGTACAGACTGAAATGTGAAGTGTGTGTGTGTGTGTGTGTGTGTGTGTGTGTGTGTGTGCGAACGGTCCTGTGTATAGGCGCTCTTGTATGTTCTTAATGCTGCTGAAAATGGTCTAATAATTATAAACTTAAAATAAGGTCTATTTGACTTGCTTAGTTGCTACTAACCAAAAAGTCATGTTATAAATCATGATGCATTATCATTGTTTAAATTATCTGTCATTAGTGTCAGTATGCTTGATGTGTCATCATGATATTCATGATATTTCAGTCATTCTACAATTACATGCAATATTATGCAGATTGCTCTCAAGATGTGTATGATCAAGACATTGTAGAAACTCGTTAGATCCACATATTTCCAGAGTGGAATCTGAACACCTTGTATAACTGGCTTATTTCTTCTCCCAGTAAACATCTCCGTAATCTCTCTACACCTGTGTGTACACACTGTGCGACTTCAAACTCATTATCTGAGTGTACCGCGGTGAGACTGTAACCTATAGAGCGATCATTATCCTGGCACGCTAGTGTTCGCGCAACGTGACTGGCACGTATGCTAATTTAACGAGAACCACCCTCTGTTATTTCCTCATTTAAATATGCCTAACACAAAATCTGCTAGCGTTAACACATTCCTTTTGCAAAGCTACATGTGATAACTTTAAACCCAGCTTGTAGACGCTGATAAAGCTATCAACATGTTTGTGTTTCAACTGCGGGCTCAGTGAGATTGAGAGATAATAATTCCATTAAGAAAATGCTTCAATTTAGATAAGAATATTGCCATATCAATACGAAAGAGGATGAAGATTTTCACCAGATCCAAAGTGAAAGTGTAACAGTCTATAAATGCACGCAGAATGCCGACACCTCCTCCTAATTAACGGGTTTGGCTTTCGTAGCATTTCCAGTCAAGACAAACCTTATTAGAGACGCTCTGGAGAAATCTGTGCTTCCATCTTACAGTAGTTGCAACAGGGACCGTGTGTGCTTCAGCGAGGTCCATGAAGAAAGGATTTACTGAGTCTGCTGTGGGAGAACTTGACTGGCCTGATGCTTTTGTGTCTGAATGGGAGCAAATCCCCGTAGCCATGCTTCAACGTAGCGAAAAGGGTGGAAGCTGTGTGTGTGTGTGTGTGTCTTATTTCTATATCACTGAACATAAGCATATCACTGGTCTGGGAAATTAGCAGTATGATCAGCCTCATTTGCGCCTGCTGCGATACGAGGTCTTGATGACTTGAAGCATTAATTTCAACACGTTGTCACTCCGAGGCCATCAGAACATGGACGAGCCTGCATGTGGACGCTGACTATAAACACGTTGAAGTGATGTGTTTGCTTCAGGTGTGTTCCAAGTGTTCCAAAGCCAAACGATTGCTTGGTGTGATGAACATAATAAATGTGAATATTTATTGAGTGATAATTATCCACTAACTGTAACTATCTATCTATCTATCATCTATCTATCTATCTATCTATCTATCTATCTATCTATCTATCTATCTATCTATCTATCTATACCATCCATCCATCCATCCATCCATCCATCCATCCATCCATCCATCCATCCATCCATCCATCCATCCATCCATCCATCCATCTATCTATCTATCTATCTATCTATCTATCTATCTATCTATCTATCTATCTATCTATCTATCTATCTATCTATCTATCTATCTATCTATCTATCTCTACCATCCATCCATCCATCCATCCATCTATCCATCTATCCATCTATCTATCTATCTATCTATATACATCTACCGCCGTCCGTCCGTCCGTCCGTCCGTCCGTCCGTCCGTCCGTCGTCCGTCCGTCCGTCCGTCCGTCCATCCATCCATCCATCCATCCATCCATCCATCCATCCATCCATCCATCCATCCATCCATCCATCTATCTATCTATCTATCTATCTATCTATCTATCTATCTATCTATCTATCTATCTATCTATCTATCTATCTATCTATCTATCTATCTACCAGACAGCATGGCTTTATAATCCCAGTGGAGTGAGAACAGGCTGTTAATTTACTCTAAATGTTTAACTATCATTAATAATGTGCATTTCTATAATCTGTGTTTCTCTAATCTAACTATGAAATGCAATATCATTTATATTGGTAAAACTGAAAGAGTGTATCAGCAATCTCCATCTACAGCACAAATAAAAACCGAAAGATTTTTTCTCCTGAAAATGTTCATGCAGTATACGCTCATTCACATGACTATTAAAGGTAACGGTGCTTGTATGGTCTCATAAATTGGCCTTTATTAGCTGTTCACTGGAGTAACAAACATCTGTGCGTGATTCACTCTGTGCTACACAGAAATCAATAAAGCATATGAAAGCTGAAGTCTCTCATTCTTTCATGGCCGCCCTTTAACCTGAACGCTTCATAAAACGAGCTGATCAAAGAAAACCTGAAGCAGATTTGTAGTTTTTACGCAGCGCACTGCTTTTAGTGTGTGCTTTACTAATAATGCTGGAGCCGCCGTCAGAGAGACAATGACCACGATGAGGCATGAATATAAAACATTTACACAACACTGAGAATATCATGAGAAAATATAGATCAAAGCTATTCAGGAACAGTGACTTCCCTTCATATATTCACAGTAAAAGGATCATGTAAGACTGAAGAAGGACTTGAACTTGAGAGTTCACTGGAAAGGCTACAAAAGCCAAACTCATTAGATAGCATTAGTGTGCCTCTTTACTCGCCCATTCATAGCATGTTATTGTCTTTTTGGTGCGCTTTATAATGCCTTTGATTTGCACTGCCCATTTGTAGCTTCATGAGCCTTAGGGAGATATTATTTTATTCTTCTGTACACTTGGATAACTGCTGATAAGAAAGCTCTCGTCTTGACTTTAAACTGTGATCTACAGTCTGTTGGACTATATAAGTGTGTCCTAACTAAGCTGCATGATATATCATTTTAGCATCGATGTAGGATGTGTGCGATATTCACATCACAGGATGTGCGATTTTAATTGTCCTATAGAAGGGATGCTAAGTGGAAAAGATGGGGCAAAATGCACAAGCAAATGTAACATTCTCAACAGTGTGCATGACAGTAACAACAGAAAAACAACAAGTGTGTCAGTATTGATGACTGTAGACATGTACTGACCATCAGTTTTGATAAATACTCAACTGCAATACCACAACCTAAATCCTCCAGCCCAGTCATCTTTCATCTTCAGAACGAGGGATCAAACCTGAGATAACAAACAAGTGAGCGTGAGCAGAGGGTGAGCGACAGCTCGCTGGAGAAGTGCACTGCTCGACGCCTTCAATCTGTCACTTCCTTGACAGAATTACAGTTAATGATGCTCATTGAAAATGCCAGCGCGCCGCTCTCCGCTCACACACACCGACAGATACACCTTGTTTTCGCATGAAGAGGAAAACACACTTCTCTCTACGGTTGCTCATCTGTAGCCGCTCCAGATCTGTCCTCCTGCGTATGAATGATATCAGTCTCTCAGACCAAAGTGTAAATGTCATTGAGTATGGCGGAGGATTGAGGATGTGTGTGTGTATGTCTTCTGGAAACCACACTCCACTGGAGATGATGTGTCTTACAGCAGATGCCACAGTTTGTGGACTTGTTTTGCGCCTGACTGTTGAACTTTACTGGACTGAAAATGTCTTCTTACAATTCTTTTTTTGTAAAAAAAAGAATTATATATTTTTTTATCTCACAATTTAGACATTATAACTGCGAATTTATATAGGTCTATATCAATTTTGAGAAAAAAGACTGAACTGCAGGATATAAACTCACAATTCTCAGAAAATAAGTCAGTGTTGTGAGATATAAACTTGAAATTCTTTTTTTTTTTTTTTAAGTTTATATTTCACAATTATGACTTATTTTCTCAGAATTGTGAGAAATTTTTTTTCCAAAATGTGAGATATTAGGATATAAAACTTTACATTTAGAGTTAATATCTCCAAATGTATTACTTTTATCTCAGTAAATAAAATAATGACTTATTTTACTAGAATGGTGAGATATAAACTCTGAATTGTGCATAAATAAAAGCTAAATACTCCCAGTTCTCAGAAAATAAGTCAACATTGTGGGAAACAATCCTCTGAATTGTGAAAAGTATGGTCCAAATTGTGAAATATAAATTCACAAATGTTACTTATAAAGTCAGAATTGTGGAATAAAAACTCTCAGTAAGTTTGTACTGTATCTCACAATTCTGACTGTTACCTCAGAATAAGGATTCTGACTTATTTTACTCACAATTATGAGATATAAACGTGCAATTTTTTTAATGAATTTATGTATTATTTGTATTCCGTGCTGGAAACGAGCTTCCACATAACGCCACTGGTTCGCCGTGTTGAATAGAAACAGTCACTGGAGAGTGAGAAAGATCCTTCTTCTTACATGGCTCTCTGTGGGATCTCAAACATATCAATGCTATTCATTTAAAGTAAACTATAGCAATATTAGCAGCTCACAGCTGAGAAGTGTAATGCTGCTTTACAGTATCAAAGCTCTTCTTATTGATGCCGTAACGGGACAGTTGATGACAAGCTTCTGTTTGTGTGAGTCTTTCTCTGTTGGAGAGGGAGAGAGAAAGAGAGAGTGTGCTGTCCCTAGAAATTACAAGTAATTTTGGAAAAATCAATCAAATTGTCATTTATATCCTATGGTTTATTGTCTTTGAGATTCTCTGCTTCTTTTGCTCTGCGGCTTTTGAAATAACTGAAATTGAACTGATATGGAGCCGTGCATTTCTAGAAAATGACCCTTAGAACTCATTGGGCCCTATCTTGCACCCAGCGCAATTGACTTTGTACACCGACGCATGTGTCATTCCTATTTTGCACCCGCACACAGCGGACTTTTCCCTCCACAGACGCACGTCGGTAAATTAGGGAATGAACTTGTGATTCAGTGAAAACAGGAGCGTTTTTCGCTGCAAACGTTCCCTGGTGATATTTTGCAGTTTCAGAAAACAATTCCACCACTGACCATGAAAAACCCAGTCTAAAGTCAGTGGCGTGTTAGTCACATGCTATTTTAAGGGTGCATGCTTGGCCATTATGTAGCATGTGAACAACACACACACACTTTGATTCTCTAATCTACACAGACGCAGCAGTTTTCATTTTTGCAAATCATACATTATTACAAGGAAACATATTAACACATGAGGGAAATCATCGTTGTGTCCACGAAGATGTGAAAAAAATAGGCATAAATCTAGATTACACATTTACCCAAATTATTATACGCCTGTTAAACCGAAGCTAATTTGTGTGTGTTTCTCCATCATCCTCATACAATGTCACTTCTCTGTGTTTTACTGCCCTGATGAGAACGTCGTCTCCTCGGCTGTGAACCGCTCCTGGCGTGCGCTGGCAAACCCGCCGTTATAATAGCAATGCGCCATGGATCAAGCGCGCCGGCTCTTAAAGGGAATGTGAGAGGACGCTCTGATTGGTTTATTTCACGTTACGCCCAAACCACACCTATGAGTAATGAAGAGCTTCAGACCAACATATTTTAGATTTGTGTTGTGAAGCGACTTCTGACCAACACATTTTAGACTCAAGAGTCGTTTATCCCGCCGGTATAATAACAACAGCGCCCAAGATCCGCCCACAAAGTTACTTGTGTTTCGCGTTTGATACTTGCGTTTCAGATCGTTAAAATAGGGCCCATAATGTGTTGCACTATTAATGTAATAAACACTCATAATGTGAAAAAAGTGCAATGTAAATATTGAGTTCCATTTAGTAACATATTCTTATATTATGAAAAAATTAATACATTATGACCTCACCAAGAGCAAAATATATTTAATCTGGAAATACATAATACATACTTTAAATATTTAAATAGATTTATATAAAAAGATTAAAATATTCATGTATTAAATATTATTAATGTTATTGTTGTTTTTTATTAGTGATAGTAATATCATTACACATTCCATCGGTAACGCTTTACAATAAGGTTCCATTTGTTTACGTTAATCAACTATATTAGTTATAAAAATAAATTAACAATGAAAATATACATCAATCTTTGTTCATGTTGATTTCAACATTTACTAGTACATTATTATAATACAAAACAATGTATCTGTAAATATTATTTAATGGACCTGAGCTGTCACAATTAACGTGTGTTGTTGTTGTTTTTAATGAACTAATACTAATTAATTACTAATGTCAATCGAAATAAATAAATACAATAACACTTTAGTTTAGGGTTCAATTCTCACTATTAACTAGTTGCTAATTAGCATGTAGAATATTGACTGGTTAATACTTATAAATCACATTGTAATGCCTTATTAACTATTAATACTTTACTAACTATTAATAAGCAGTAATGAGGGGTTTATTGAGGCAAAAGTCATAGTTAATAGTTAGTTAATAGTAAGAATTTGATACTAAATGTGGCCATAAATACTGTAATAAATGTATTGTTAGTTTAGTTAACGTTAATAGAACCGTATTATACAGTGTTACCATTGTTTTCTTATTTACACTGTAAAACATTTTCACTTCAACTTAAAAACTGCTGCCTTAAAAGTATTTTAAATAAAAGTATTATCAGATTGGCTGTTTTGGCTAATTTCAACTTTTTAATGAAATTATGTTAAGCTGAGTCGAAACAATTGAGTTGGCTTTAATAACTTAAAGAGTGAAATTGAAATCGGTTAAATGGACACGTCTAATACGTCAGCACAGAATCTCTCACAAGTCTTGAGTTTGTTTGAGATCTGTTTACTGAAAAGGTCATAACATATGATTCACATATATTCATATCATCAGATCATCAGACCCTCTCGCCTGTGGATGGAGACCTTCATTAGTTTGAGCCAGTGGATTTTAACTTATTAATGTTGACAGCGTATGGCCTACTACTGGAGGAAAAGAGAAAATGTTTTCAGACTGAGAGGAGAAGATAAAGTGTATTATTGTGGAAAGTGGAAACTGTGGTTTGTTTCTGGTGCAGTAAAGCTTCTGCTATGGATATTGAGCTGCTTGTTTCTTGAAAAAACATGAAAGTGAGTGAGTGGTATTTACTCCCACTCCAGCGATTTGTTTGACGGATTGACGGTCGTGCGAGAGACGGGTAAAGAGTGTGCGCTTCTCTATTGTCATTGGGTTAAACCCGCCAATAGCGCGCCAGGTGTATAAGCCAGTTTGTGATTGGTTCCCGCAAATTTGGAAAGGAAGCAGGATAAATACATGTACAGGGCTGCGTTCCAGTCCCCTTTTAGACACGCACTTGCGAACTTCCCTAAGCACTTCCCCTCGGGGAATCCCTGCCGCCATTTTGAAGTAGGGGTGTCGAAATTAATCGTTTCTACGATGTATCGCGATGCAGACGAGGACGATTCGGTATCGGTTTTAGTAATAGATCATAACCGATTATAATGCGACTGACACTTTTCTGACGTAATTCCGCGTTCGTGTTTTGTCGTGGTAGCATATAATGGCAGCCCACAAAAAAGTCTAAATATATTTTTTTTCTGTAGCATACCTCCATGAAATACTTTCAAGTTAGCCTACGTGTCACCACCACCTACACATCAGCATAAATGCTCCCGAGAAATGATTTGTTATTAAAGCATTAACATTCACAAATGTTAATTTAACATAAAAGCGAGCAGGTGACTGCGTGCATGGTTTGGCATGAGTGAATGCGCGCAAAGTGCGCTCCCTACTTCCTAAAATGCTGACATCTCAGTTCATCGTGATCTCATACATCTCTGTTATTATCTGTGATTTTAGATGTTATATTCATAGATATTTCTATTTTGCGGGAGTCCCGGGAATAATTTTATTCTCCAGCAACCCGCACACACACGAGTGCATTACCGCCCGCGCCCGTATATAATACATATTATTATTATTATCTGGGCACATTTCAGCTTTTATGAACAAACTAGTTTGCACGACTTGAAGACGCACGCTGTGTGTTAATCATGTCACGCAGAAATAAAATATGCAGGGTAAAGTCAAATTGAAAATTGAGGATGCTGTGCATCGTGATATTGAATTGAACTGAATCGCTGACATGATAATCGTAACCGAACCGAACCGTGAAACCAGTGTAGGTTCACACCCCTATTTTGAAATGCGTTCCACTTCGTGAAGTGGACGAGGGAAGTTTATATGGACAGACCCTCGCTCCCTCGGTCAAAATTGAAATCTACTTCATATGTACACTTCAGGCACCTATATGTCCCACAATGCAGTATGATTGTGACGTCACCACAGATCTCGTCTAATCACCCCCCCCACAACAAACAACAATATATGAATTATATATATTTTTATTTAAAACAACCCAAACACACCTATATACATTTAGATGCTGCATTAAACTAATTATTAAAGGGAAAAAAAATTAAATAATGCATCAACTCCACAGCTGACTCCAAGTGATCAAGGGCTTAGGACGTTCCAGTTCAGCCCATCACAGAGTCCGCCTGTAGTGGCACTCGTGCAACGTAAGCAATGACATACATCCGAGTGAACGAGAGGAAAGTTAGCCAGTGAAGGGCTTGACAATCTTGGACTGGAACGCAGGTTTCCAGCCTGATCTACAGGGCGAAATCAAATCGCCGACAGATCATGCTGGGTCTACCCACTCTATGTGATAGCAGCAATGCAAACACTTTTTATAGGTTGCAAATTATGTTTCAGGAGAAGTTATGGCTGTTTTATCCTTGTGACAAACTGCAACCAGTTGTGTTGAACAATGTTCTTTAACATTACTGGTTTGGGGAAAATAATAAATAGGTAAACATAGTACAAAGTTGCCTTGAAAGAGAACATTAATCAAAATAATAATGATAAAACAATCCTGCACTATTATCCCACAAAGCAGTGCCATATAAAAAAAATATATATATATATTTTTTTTATGCATGCATTTACTGATTTTACATAAAAATTCAGAACACATAAATAAATTATTATTAAATACTGCAAAATCCTAACAATATTTCAAAGTGTCTTCTACTGTTGTTGTTTTGAGGACTGTTGTTTTCAGTGTTTTGCTCTCTCAGTCGTAGTCCCATCGGCTGCCAGAGCCAGAGCACCGCTCTGTGTGATGAATCCATTGAAGTTCACACGCAAAGTGCGATAAACTGCAAAAACTATGTGCACCCAGAGATTTGCAGCAGTGAAAATGAAGCAATATCACATGAGCAGGAGTGATGTTGCTCCAGATATCAGCACAGATGTGTTCACATTCACACCAACAGCACATCTGTAAGTGTGAAATTGCCTTTATATAGAATTCAATAAAACGGTAACACTTTATTTTAGGGTCCAATTCTCAATATTATCTAGTTGCTTATAGACCAATTTTGTGTTAGTAAACATGGTGATGTTTTTTTGTGGGCGGAGCTTAGGTGGAGGCAGAACGATCCCAAGTTTTGCAAGTTTTGTTAGCTTGTTTTTTAACAATGACTGGAGAAAATCCGATTTTATTTATAATGTGCAAGCTCACTCACTGTCCTGGACCGCGACTGTTATTTGCAAAAGTAAATTTTTACGGACGGAACCAGATTGGCCGACCCGTACACGCTCAGCCAATGATGGACGATCTGACAGGATTAACGCTACCTCGGTTGAGAAGCTGACTTCTACACCGACCCGATAGACAAACCGAGCGTAAAGAGAAACTGAGGGCACATACATCTTTAGATGAACATAACTATGTGCTGAATGCTCACGTATAAGACTTGTGTGGTACGATCCGCAGTTCTGCCGAGCCAGCGCCAAGGCCAGAAGACAACAATGTAAAGAGTGACATTACGGTGCAATTTTAATAACGTGAATATTTTCTAGAAATAAAAATTCCATATACAGCATATTCTTTTTTTAACTATGTATTTGATTACCCTTTCTTACCAGGTTCTTCAAAAAGTCTAGTCACAAATCAATCAAAACAACAATCATAGACGGTTCACAAATAATCACAATCATTTAGAAAACATTATGTGATAAAATTTCAAATTGGAGCCACTCCCGTCAATTCTAGCACCCAACAACACAACAAGATGACATTTGATAATGATAATAATAATTTAAACTCCTTATTATGTAGCCAAATCTGAGCTGGTTTGTATTGGCCGCCTCCAGTTTTCACTCTGTTTGGCCTCCAGGTAGCGCCGTGACGTAACTGTGACGTTGGCTCGAAACTGGTCTATTAACATACATTACCAGGATATTGGCTATTTTTTTGTACTTATAAAGCACATATTCATGCCCTTTTCTGCATGACCATATTCTGCATCCCTTAATCACCCAATGCGTAAATTTAACAACTTACTAACTATTAATAAACAGTAATTAGGAGTTTATTGAGGCAAAAATCATATTTAACAGTGAGAATTGGACCCTAAACTAAAGTGTGACCCAATTAACAAAGGGTCAGATTTACTAAACAGGATAAATTAGCGGTGATCTACAGAGAATGTGCAAACTTAATGACATATAAGGTGCAAAATAGGTTAAGGCATGCTTTTTCTGGTTCAATAATGGTGCAAATACCAGTCAATTGACTGCCACAAACATTATTAAACCCCCTTGCATGATTCAATAAAATACTCTTCCTCCAATAAATGTTGCGTCTGAAAGGGAAACTCTTACAAATGCATATGCAATAATATCAACTGCAAAAATAACTCAAATATAAATACAAAAACAATCCACACCTTTTCATCTCTAATTTTTCACTGTGTGTCTTTAGGAAATCCTGACAGTAGCTTTATAACTCCAAAAAGCTGTTAGTAAATCTGGCTCATTAGATTGCTATTGTTTTTTTCTTTGCCAATGAAAATGAAGCAAATGAACTACACAATAATCAACAGGAGAAAGAAAGAATCCTTCTATGAGAAAATCTTGGCTTATGAATATCAAGCTACATAACTGGATGCTCCCGGAAGGTTAACATCTGTTTGACCCATTTAATATGTATTATAGAGTCTAGTGCACTTCTTGAGGCCAGGGAAGTGAGTTTACTTGCACAGCTCTCACTAGCTGGACTCCGTTACACTTGCATTATAAAACCGCAAATGCAAATGCAAGTGGATTATATTCTATTCCATTCTATCTATTCTATTCTATTCTATTCTATTCTATTCTATTCTATTCTATTCTAAGTTACAATTTATTTTGATGTTCCACTTTAGACATTCTACTAACTATAAGTAACTTTGCAACTTCATGTCAACTAACTCTCATTTGAGTATTAGTATAGTGTTAGGTTAAAGTTAAGTTGATACATAGTTGTAAAGTTACGTATAGTCAGTAGAAGGATGAGGAGCATCCAAATAAAGTGTTACTCTACTCTACTCTATTCTACTCTACTCTACTCTACTCTACTCTACTCTACTCTAATCCACTCTATTCTACTCAACTCTACTTTACTCTAATCCACTCTACTATACTCTATTCTTCTTTACTCTACTCTCCTCTACTTTACTCTAATCCACTCTACTCTACTCTAGTTTACTCTAATCCACTCCACTCTACTCCGCTTTACTCTAATCCACTCTACTCTACTTTACTCTAATCCACTCTACTCTACTCTACTCTACTCTACTCTAATCCACTCTACTTTACTCTAATCCACTCTACTCTACTCTAGTTTACTCTAATCCACTCCACTCTACTCTGCTTTACTCTAATCCACTCTACTCTACTCTAATCCACTCTACTCTACTCTACTCTAATCCACTCTACTCTACTCTATTTTACTTTCTTCTACTCTAATCCACTCTACTCTACCCTACTTTACTCTAATCCACTCTACCCTACTTTACTCTAATCCACTCTACTCTACTCTATTTTACTTTCTTCTACTCTAATCCACTCTACTCTACCCTACTTTACTCTAATCCACTCTACTCTACTCTATTTTACTTTCCTTTACTCTAATCCACTCTACTCTACTCTATTTTACTTTCCTCTACTCTAATCCACTCTACTCTACTTTACTCTAATCCACTTTACTCTACTCTACTTTACTCTATTCTACTTTACTCTACTCTAATCCACTCTACTCTACTCTATTTTACTTTCCTCTACTCTAATCCACTCTACTCTACTTTACTCTAATCCACTTTACTCTACTCTACTTTACTCTATTCTACTTTACTTTACTCTAATCAACTCTACTGTACTTTACTCTAATCCACTCTACTGTACTTTAATCCACGCTACTGTACTTTATTCTAATCCACTCTACTCTACTCTATTCTACTTTGCTCTAATCCACTCTACTCTACTCTACTTTGCTCTAATCCACTCTACTCTACTTTACTCTAATCCACTCTACTCTACCCTACTTTACTCTAATCCACTCTACTCTACTTTATTTTACTTTCCTCTACTTTCCTCTACTCTACTCCAATCCACTCCTCTACTCTAGTTTACTCTAATCCACTCTACTCTACTCTAGTTTACTCAAATCCACTCTACTCTACTCTACTCTAATCCACTCTACTCTACCCTACTTTACACTAATCCACTCTACTCTACTCTATTCTACTTTCATCTACTCTAATCCACTCTACTCTACTTTACTCTAATCCACTCTACTCTACTCTACTTTCATCTACTCTAATCCACTCTACTCTACTTTACTCTAATCCACTCTACTCTATTCTACTTTCATCTACTCTAATCCACTCTACTCTACTTTACTCTAATCCACTCTACTCTACTCTACTCTAATCCACTCTACTCTACTCTACTCTAATCCACTCCACTCTACTCTAATACACTCTACTCTACTCTAATCCACTCCACTCTACCCTACTCTAATCCACTCCACTCTACTCTAATCCACTCTACTCTACCCTACTCTAATCCACTCTACTCTACCCTACTTTACTCTAATCCACTCTACTCTACCCTACTTTACTCTAATCCACTCCACTATACTCTAATCCACTCTACTCTACTCTACTCTACTCTAATCCACTCTACTCTACCCTACTTTACTCTAATCCACTCTACTCTACCCTACTTTACTCTAATCCACTCCACTATACTCTAATCCACTCTACTCTACTCTAATCCACTCTACTCTACCCTACTCTAATCCACTCTACTCTACCCTACTTTACTCCAATCCACTCTACTCTACCCTACTTTACTCTAATCCACTCCACTATACTCTAATCCACTCTACTCTACTCTGCTCTACTCTAATCCAATCTACTCTACCCTACTTTACTCTAATCCACTCCACTATACTCTAATCCACTCTACTCTACTCTACTCTAATCCACTCTACTCTACTCTACTCTAATCCACTCTACTCTACCCTACTTTACTCTAATTCACTCTACTCTACTCTATTCTACTTTAATCTACTCTAATCCACTCTACTCTACTTTACTCTAATCCACTCTACTCTACTTTACTCTAATCCACTCTACTCTACTCTACTCTAATCCACTCTACTCTACTCTAATCCACTCCACTCTACTCTAATCCACTCTACTCTACTCTAATCCACTCTACTCTACCCTACTCTAATCCCCTCTACTCTACTCTAATCCACTATACTCTACCCTACTTTACTCTAATCCACTCTACTCTACCCTACTTTACTCTAATCCACTCTACTCTACCCTACTCTAATCCCCTCTACTCTACTCTAATCCACTCTACTCTACCCTACTCTAATCCACTATACTCTACCCTACTTTACTCTAATCCACTCTACTCTACCCTACTTTACTCTAATCCACTCTACTCTACCCTACTTTACTCTAATCCACTCTACTCTACCCTACTTTACTCTAATCCACTCTACTCTACTCTATTCTACTTTCATCTACTCTAATCCACTCTACTATACTCTACTTTACTATAATCCACTCTACTTTACTCTACTTTACCCTAATCCACTCTACTCTATTCTACTCTACTCTAATCTACTCTACTCTACACAGCTAATAGTATTTTATATTGTCTGTAGTGTTCTGTCATAATACATTTTTAAATCACTTGCTTCTGATTGTGGTCACGACTGCTCAGCCAATTTTAATTATAAGAATTCACTGAAGTGTACATTTTACTGTACGTTGCACACTAGCAAGTTCCACAAAAAAAAAAAAGTTATGATCAATAATTCATGGCTTCATGTGCATTTCCATTACTTTACATTTCAAATTTATTATTTTAAGTCATGTGAGAATCATAGATTAAAAAAAAAAAAAAAAAAAAGTAGTGGAAACAACAATTTAATTGTACTTAAGTTCATTTACTGCCTTAAAGGAATATTTCATAGCTGGAAAGATGAATGTGTATTTAAATTGGGAACTTTATGGGTAAAAATATGAAATTATTTTAGAAGTTGGTGCCTTTTAGACTGAGAAAAGTCAGAAATGTATTTTTGGCTCATGTGGATGTAAGACAACAACTCCCATAATGCACTTGCTTCGCTGCCCTACGAGGCCACGCCCAAGCCACTCCTAAGCCACGCCTACCGGTTGCAGAGGCCAGTATCGGAATAAATGATACAACTAGGCTACTAGTTTTATCGTGAGTCTACGTGACGATTTAGTTGATAAATGAATTTAAATACTGATCGGATTTGTATCCGTTTTGCGAAAACCCCCCCCTAAGGGCGGCTTGAAAACATGCACTAGCTCCTACTACTGGCTGTAGTCTCTCGCCTCTGGCCAAAAAAAGCCTCCGATTACGCTCGCTAAATGACGATTTTTGCGTCATCTGAGGTTTTTTTTCCAGACACACAATACAGGGAAGCACGTTCATTCATAAATACTACCGGGTTTCTACTGATACAAAGCTTAATGCTAATGGGTGAAGTATCCCTTTAACTTTCTAAGTTGAATAGGTGGATTTAGTTTTCCCACTGTTTTCATCTTGACTTGAAGCAGAAGATCTGAGTGAAGCCAGCTGTGCTGTGTGGAGTCCGCACTCACCATGACGGAGATGTGCAGCAGGTGCATGTGCTCGTGTAGCACCCGGGGCTGTTCTCGAACCGTGGGCTGCGTGACCTGGGACAGTTGCTCGGAGCTGCTGACGGACACGTGGAAGAACAGCGTCCCGTTCTCCAGCCACTGCTGCTTCCAGTGCACCTGAGAGATGAGCGCCCCCGGTGCCGGACATCTCTGAAACACACGGGGGGGAGACACGCGGATCACACACTGTGGGTTTCACTCGCATTCAAAACAGCGTAACCGTAAACACAGGCCCGGGGAAATGTGATTTATATTGCTATTTACAAAATGTAAAATGCAAAAAAAAAAAAAAAAAAAAAAAAAGTGTAATGACCACATCCTGTAATTATATACATATAATATAAAATACATTACATAATACACTACCAGTCAAAGTTTGGTTTATTTATTGATTTAAATATTTTGAAAGAAGTCACCAAATGTACATTTCATTTTTCAAAAATAGAGTTTTTTATTTATTTTTATTTTTAATATGATGATTTGATGCTCATTTGTCAGTTAGTATTGGTGACCAATAATGTTGCTCTTATTGTTATTAATATTGAAAACAGTTGTGATGCTTCATATTTTTGTGGAAAATGGGATTTTTTTCCCCAGTAATCTTACATTAATAGAAAGTTCAAATAAACAGCATTTATTTAATATTATTAATTGTCACTTTTGATCAGTTTTCTAAATTAAAAAAGACAATAATGTTGCTCTTATTGTTATTAATATTGAAAAAAGTTGTGATGCTTCATATTTTTGTGGAATTTTTTCCCCAGGAATCTTTCATTAATAGAAAGTTAAAATAAACAGTATTTATTTAAAATTATTAATTGTCATTTTTGATCAGTTTTCTAAATTAAAAAAGACAAAATCATTTAATTATTTTAATCTTACCCCAAACTTTTTTAATTGCAGCGTCTCACAGTTTCCATAAAAAAAAATATGAAGCAGCACAACTGTTTTCAACATTAATAATAATAATTAAATGTTTCTTGAGCATCAAATCATCATATTATAATGATTTCGGAAGGATCATGTGACACTGAAGACTGGAGTAATGATGTTGAAAAAAAATACACTTTACTATATTCATATAGAAACCAGCTATTTGACTTTATAATAATATTTCACAATTTTACTGTTTTCACTATATATGATTCATACATATATTGAGTTTTAATGCATCATGAAGGTTCTGTATGGATTTGTGTGACTCCACCTGAACTTTCATATTAGACTAGTAATAATATCAGCCATCAAATGAAGAGTTATTATGATATCCTGACCAAGTCTTCATTTTCCAAACTTCAAACATGTTTTTCCCGAGCATCAAACGGCAGTAATCGAGTCTCTTCACACCGGCACTCTTTTGATATCTCAAACGGTTTCTTGACGTCTTTAAACTAAAGGTGACATTGTCAGATGAGCTTGAAACAGAGTCTCCGAGTTCAATGGGAATAACCGTAACTTTCTGACATCTGACAAGTTTCAAGTGTTTATTAGTTCATTGAAGTCCTCAGAGTCCTCACTGATCCAAACATTGCGTCATCATTTACTCACATTCACAGCGGATGTTTAGCAAAATGTTCATAATGAAAGCAAAGAGTGACCAGAGGTTCTCAAGCTCCAACAAACACACACAAATAAGTCTTCAGAAGTCGTACGGTAGCTTTATGTGACAACCAGCAAACAAATATAATTTTTTTTTGCACATGTACACCCTAAAGAATACATCATATCAGGTTTAACTACTAAATGCAAATCTATTACACTTAGTTTTTGTTGTGTAGTCTTTGTTCTGAAATAGAGATGTAATACAATAAAATATAAAGACTACATATATTTTAAAGGGGACCTATTATGCAAAATTCACTTTTGCATGGTGTTTGGATATAAATGCGTGTTGGCAGTGTGTGTACACAACCACACACTGGTTGAGTGGTTTTTTTAATCCCCGTAAATAATAAGCGGTGTCTCCCAACGACCTGTGTTCAGCCGGTGTGACGTCACTACAGCAACAGGCCCCGCCCACGAGTGTTGACAGACACTGCAGTTTTAAAACTACAATATGTAATTATTTTCGCCGCTAGGGGTCGCTAACCTCTTACAATAACAAAGGCGAAGGTTTATGACGCTGAATGTGACGAGCTGAATGCTGGGACTTGCTGTCAAGCTGATGGATCTAATAATGTTAATAGATTAGTGAAAACATTCTTTTTTTTAACATTACAGTGGTATGAAGCAGGACACGATTGCTAATAATAGACACATATCACACGCGAGTCCCGCTGATATAAAGGAAAAAGGAGATTTGATTCTACCGAACTACCCGCAAATGCTGAATTAATACTCACACAGGTCAGTTTATTTGACGAATTAAACTTGTGAGGTAACGCAGCGCTGTCTCACTCGCTCTAACGTTACACTATCACTAAACAGCATTTGAGTGTGTTGAAAGTTATAATGTTATTCTGTGTAGAGCCCTGCATTTCAGCCCAAGCCAGACGGGCCCCGATTTATTTACGCCCCTAGGGCCGGGCTTAGGGCCAATTTTTTACGTCATAGTTCACACGCGGGCCGGGCCTCGGGCCTGTTTTAGGCTTATCCTTCTTTTTATAGCCTATTTTAGACATGTATTAAATTAAATATGAGAAGTTGACGATGGAAAAACAAACATAGAAAGACATTTTATAGCCTATCACACTGACATATGACTGACACATGACACACACACACAGGTTTCCCGGCGGCACGACCGGCTCGCTTTGTTTTTAGTGTCCCCGCCAGCAGCAGAAGTATAGCGAGCGTGACTTCAGCGCAGCTGGAATAGTTAAAGAAAAAAGTACGACTGGATTAAAACCTTCCACTGTGGATGCTGTGATTTTTCTTCACGATGCTCTGTGAGAAACTGTTCTTAGCCATGTTAGGGAGCTGTCTTGTTGTTTTTCGTTTGAAAACGACTTTATTTTCATTAGTCTGTTCTTTTGGAAACTATTGGAAATAAGAATGGCCATGTTCTGTAGTGAAGACTTGATTTTTGAGGTAAAATAATCTGCATGTTTGTTTTTAATTTAATGCCATTTATTTGATTTGTTTAGATTTTAGGCTATAGCTCATTTCGTTTGCGAGCGCTGTTGCGACTGTGAGACTGTAAGATAATAAACGTTTAAACTAACTGTCTGTGTGTGATTTGCTTAAGGTGTTTTATCTATGGTTTTTATTGTAGCCAAGTAAAGTGTTGATTTGAGAGGCTAAATGGTCAAACATGTTTAACTCGCTGTCGGCTGCTTGGACGTCATAATAAAAAAAGAAAAAAATCTGAACATTTGTCTAAATTAATAAAGAAATGAAAAGAAACATAAATAACAAAACAGACCTATTTTAATGGCTGCAAATAGCTAGTTTGCCCTAGGGCAGGCTACCACTGTGTAATGAGAAAAAAATAAATGGGCTCGGGTCGGACTCGGGCTGATAATGCTGATGAGCTGTCGGACACGGGCCGGGCTAGGGCCGAGATTTGAGGCTCGTGCAGGGCTCTAATTCTGTGTTAGTTTGTTTGCTATATGAAACTAGCAGCTTACTAGCAAGCTAGATCAACATTAGAATAACATACAGATCATATTCTAACATTTCATCATGTTGAACTATATAACATTGATTAGTTTTATGTATATATTTTTTGTCCTATTTCTAGCTTGAGAGCCTCTATTCACTGAAAAGGTTCAGGAAAAGTGCAGTATAAGCATAATTAAAAATATATATATTTTTTTTCTTCTTAAATGATTGAAAAGACATGGGTTTGGAATAACACAGTCTCACCCTAAAACGTCACATACTGTTGGGTCTTGACCATACGGCAACATACGACGAAAAGGGTACCCTATAACGTCCATGTGTGACGATTCGGGTATGGTTGGGTTTAGGTATGCGTTAGGGTACCGCTAGGAGGCGCTGCTGGTGCGCTTATGTCTGCGTCTCATATTGACGTTATAGGGGTACCCTTTTTGTCGTATGTTGACGTATGGTCAAGACCCGTCAGTATATGACGTTTTGGGGTGAGACCGGGCTGTTTGGAACGACACGAGAGTGAGGTTTCATTTTGACAATTTCCTTTAATTCCCGCCCTCTTCAGTCAACAAACGGGCTCTTAAATCAGTCATTGCAGTACAAATGAGAATCAAGCACGGCTCATAAGCACTGCTGGATTGATTTTCAATCATTCTTGAATCAGAGATCTGCTTCAGCGACTTCAGTCCTCAAAGTATAATCAAAACCCTCCAGCGTGTGCTTGTGCACCTCTATCCGCTCCGGTGAGGACTGTTCCCGCCACGCTGTTATTTGGGGAGGAATGGAGACCTTGAGGGGAGAACTGATCAAACGTGTCCAGATGGGGATCAGATCCGTGCGATGGGCTCTGCATCGACTCAGGTTTGCGCTTTGACCGCTCAGCGTGACCTCGGGAGTAATAAGCCTGATATTTTCAAAGGAGAAGAGAGGTAAAGCTGTTTCGCCAGTAACGAGAAGCTGGGAATTGATCCTGGAAGAGCACAGAGTGGCCGGATGCTGAGAACGGGACATTCGGATATCAGGAAGATCCTGACCTCGAACAGAAGTGCTGCTGGATTTCTCTGTCAGATCTCCGGAGACCTCGTACAGTTCCCAGTTAAGCTTCATTTCAGTATCGGAGAGAAGTGCACTTAGTAGTAGTTCACTTTAAAATGAAAAGTAGCCCATAATTGACTCGCCCTCAAGCCATCCTACTGTAGGTGTGTATGACTTCTTTCAGACCAATACAATCAGAGTTATATTAAAAAAATATCCGGGCTCTTCCAAGCTTTATAATGGCAGTGAACTGACCGTTCGCATAGACCCCGCCCCCTTAGTTACTGTTGCTATGTCCGAAAAGCTACGCCGCTCTCACACACACACACACACACCATGTTCTCACGCAGTGAAAAATACATCGCGGATCAGAGAGACAGTGACAACACACTGACAGACACAGACCAGGTTACTTTTGATATTAAACAAAGTCTCAACTTTCAAATTTGGTCATTTTTTAAAAGAAATGTAAACAATAAATAGCGTTTTGTGTCTCTTTAATGTGTCGTGACAGATCGCTGTGTCGCCTCAGTTAAAGCTGCTCGTGAACCGATCATCTCTTCCTTCTAGTTCATTTATAGCATCAAATAAACATGAATGAACATCAAAAGGAATGTTGTTTTAACCGTTTAGTGTGTAATTCAATATTACATTTAAACTAAATTGCAACTTTCTCATGTCAAGTGTATATTTAAATACATCAAACCAGTTTACATTAAAGCATATGGTAAATCTTTACAATAAGATCTCATTAGTTAACATTAGTTAATGCATTAACAATGAGCAATACATTTGTTACCGTATTTATTTAAAAAAAATTTAACACACTCTAAAAAATGCTGGGTTGTTTTAACCCAATTCTGGGTCAAATGCAGTATGGTCAAACCCAAATGTTGGGTTAAAAGTGTAATTATAAAATGTAACCCAAGATTGTCCATATTTGACCCAAAGTTGGGTTAAAACAACCCAGCAGTTTTTAGAGTGTGGTTAATAAAAATGGAACAGTAAAATGCACTTAAGCACAGTAAAATTCAACAAATAAGTGTCCAGAAACATGCATTTAGTCTGACTTAAGAAATTTGAAGTATATTTTTCCATAATAAATAAACGTACACTCTAAAAAATGCTGTGTTGTTTCAACCCAATTTTGGGTCAAATATGGACATATCCAAACGGTGGGTTAAAAATGTTATTAAAAATGTAACCCAATGGCTGGGTTTGTCCATATTTTACCCCAAAATTGGGTTAAAACAACCAATAATTTTTTAGAGTGTAGATAAAACTGATCTCCCATCGACTTCTACTTCTCTCAGTCTGGTCAGTGACGGTCAGCTGGCACAATGATGAGTTTATTTAACTTTTCTGTGTGTAAAAGTCGAAAAGCACGTTTTCAGCATCTTTGGGACTAATGGACAGGCAGGCAGAAATTGCTGAGCGTTGTATTACAAATCTGTAGTGTGTGAAACTTGCAATGGAGTTTTTTTAATCAGATATAGTCCTTTAATAATAAAACAGCGAAGAGCAGAGAGCAAGTAATCGACCGTGACAAGGAACAGATCTTTTATTATAAAAACACGTCCTGTTTTACTGTGGGCAACCCTGGAGCAAGACATCGAAAGAAAATAAACACAAATAAAAGACAAGTGGTCAAGTGAATATTAGCATCAGCGTCCCACATATCAGATGATGACACTATCAGCTTCAATTAGCTTAAAAACTCCTTTTCCAGGCAGCAAGCCAAAAGTTTCGAGCCATTTAGATCAATTTAGAGTGGATTACTGTCGCTACTCAAAGCTGAATACATTTGAATAAATTATATACATTCAGGGCCACGGCTGAACTGAACAAGAACAACATGGCATGTTTGGTGTGTTTTAATTCATCAAAATACTGTGTGTAGTTAGTTTGCTCAAATCTGCACCCATTGTTTAACAGCAAAGAAAGAAACAAAACCAAAAAGAAACCTGTGTCTACAATAGTATAATTAAAGGAAATACACAACTTTGAGGATGCTGCAAAAATTAAAAACACTATTATGACGTGATAATGCATGACTAAAGAAACTGTCCTCTGGCATGTATCTCCAGCATGCAGAGAAGTGCATGTCTTTAAAAGTAATATTCATCAAGTATGATTTATAACTCTCACAGAGACAGACATTTGATTATTAAACATTCAAGGGATAGAATATAACAATTATGTCATAATTTAACAATTTTTACTGTGGATTGAAACAACACGAGGCTGAGCAAATGATGACCGAGTTTTCATTTCTTGGCAGTAATAAGGAAACAAAAAGCCACTAAATAAGAGTTTTAAGTAAGACCAGTGTTGGCTACTTGGAAAATGTAGTGAGCTAAGCTAGCAGTTACTCTACATTAAATTCAGCTTCACTACACTGAAGCTTCCTCCCTGGGAAATGTAGCAAGCTAAGCTACAGTAATATGGCAAAAGTAGCTTACTACATCTAAGCTATTGTTTTTTTTTATTCATTTTGAAACATCATGTCAGTCAAACAGATGCAGGCATAATTTATCAGTTCAATTGTTTATTCACAAACTGTTCCAAACCAATTTGTAAAAACAAAACAAAAAGATAACTAGCCTATATGAAATTATAACAAAACCAAAGAGTGTGTGCATCTTTCCATTAAAGGGATACTCCACTTTTTTTAGAAATAGGCTCATTTTACAGCTCCCCCAGAGTTAAACATTTGAGTTTTAGCGTTTTCGAATCCATTCAGCCGAACTCCGGGTCTGACGGTACCACTTTTAGCATAGCTTAGCATAGATCATTGATTCTGATGAGTCCAGTAGCATTTCTTTCAAAATGACCAACGAGTTTAAATATTTTTCCTATTTAAAACTTGACTCTTCTGTAGTTAAACCGTGTACTAAGATCGACAGAAAATGAAAAGTTGCGATTTTCCAAGCCTATATGGCTAGAGGAACTATCCTCTCATTCCGGCGTAAGAATCAAGGAACAGTGCGGCCGTACCACGGGTGCAGAGGCGTAATGATATGACGAAGCACTTGCCGTCAACAAACCAACGTGACAACCTGCTTGCACAGGGAGCGTGCCTTGTAGCGTGGAGACATTTGTGAGAGACGATTTAGATGACATTTACTTTGGTGCTGATCCCGAACCGTATTTATTTGGAAACCTATTTTTCCGCCTAAAAACTACACAAACTTAGTCCCAGTCATGTTGGAAGTTACCGAGCTGGGGACTATTTTCAGGTGATTCGTCATATCATTACGCTGCTGCACCCATGGTACGGCCAAAGTTGGGAAAATTGGAAGCCATTGGAAATCTGTTATTCAAAGTCTAATTTAAAACTGAAAACAATCAAACTAAAGGATTTTGACAAAAAAAAAAAAAAAAAAAATGAAAAATTGCTTCAGAAATAGGCCTATTTAAAGTTCTGCACTATTTCTATGTTAGCCATTATGAATATTTAAAATATGCGTATGTGTATTTATACATATTGGGGTGGGGTTATTATGAAACTTAAAAATGACACTTCATGACAAAAAGGTTGCCGACCCCTGATATAGAGGAACCGTGCAAATGCCGACAACAAAAGAAACGTTCGGGCTTTGCCGTGTTCTCAGTTCCCAGAACAGGGACAATAATAATAGGTGTCATTGGGCTCAAATCCAGATGAAAGCAGGAGACAGTGTCCCCTCAGCACAGGCCGGAGTGTAATTCATTAGCGTAACCCCATTAACGACCGGACCTGTGCTGGGACTCTCCAAAACACACCCTGTATTACTCCCAGCAAGGGCACCGGCACTGGAGGGCTTCACCCGGCCCGTCGGGGACGTCCCGGTCCAGCTTCATCCGACCACACGCGTGATCTCATTAAGTCAGCATCTACACGTCCTTGTTAAGGCCTCGCTGTTGCTCTGAACCTCTGCGGTTTATGCCCTAGATGACTTTCCAACAAAAGCTTCCCGATGCCCACAGTCAGCAAAACACTTATTACTCGACTCCTGGCTCAAGTGCTTCTCCCGAAGAAAAGCAATCAGCACACTTGGCAGGGACCGAGCAGCAAGTATCTGAATTTCACAAATCATATTCACACAGTCACTGCGGCCCAGAACGGCCATATTGGCTGTGATTTCAGTGACACTGCACAACAGAGAAACACACAAATGTGTGAAACATAAGCTCGTTTTGCATGAGAATATGCTGGAAATGTTGTGTTGGGTTTGCACATACTGTACATACATGGGGATGTGAACAAACAACACTGATTATTACACTGTGTGTGCTATAGAAATGCATGATAAACATATGATTATGCGGGTAATGATAAACAGTCACTTGTGACATACAAGTTGGCAGAACTCAAAACATTTATGGCAATCAATTGCCTCAAATTTTTTAAGTTATAAAATTCAAAGTTTAAGTAAGCAGAACTAGCAGATTTTTATTTTGTACTTAAACATTTCAAGTTAAGAACAATTAAAATTTATGAGTACACTAATTCATACAATTAACTTAAAGCTTTCATGTAATCTCAATGTGAACACTTGTATTAGTATAAACTTAGTTAGCTTTAATAAGCTAATCTGCTAACATACTAATTGGCTAACATATTAGCAATAGTGTGTTATACAGAAGCCTTTGCTGTATGAGTGCAACAATACAAATGTATTATTTGCTCTCAAATCAATCTCATGCTCCACTCGTCACCATGATGTAACTATATCCTAAAACCAACATTAACAGAAATTATTCTAAATTAGCATTCAACAAACATTAATCACTACTAAATCTCCCACTTAACATTAATCTTTCACAAAAAAACATTATATTACACTTAATTTGAGCATTTTCTCTCCCTTTCGAGTGCCATCGGCAAAGCATGCTGGGAAATAGGCATCCCAGCCGTTTCAGTGAAACTTAAGTTCATCTAAATTAAAAGAAATAATTTCATAAAACTATAAACAATGAAACGGTTCAGTTTACTTAAAATATATATGTTCTGTGAACTTGAAAGAAAAATAAAGTGCTAAATACTCATAAAAGTTAATTTGCCTGAACTAATTAGTTTAATTTAAGTTTGTCCTACTCAAACCAATGAGTTATTTTGAGCGTTAGGGTTTACAGTGACGTTGTTCTCCATTCATAATAGGACACAACTTATTGAGCTCCTATTATGCCCTTGTACTAGAATATGTACAACTTCAAAAAACACATGATTTGTCACATATTTTACATTATTACAGCTCCTCTCGAACGCGTCATTGGTTCCTGTTTCCTGAAGCCCCTCCTTCTGAATTATGTAATGTGCTGTGATTGGTTCGCTGGGTCAGTGTGTTGTGATGCTGACAAGCATTTATGGTAAACTAAAGTATACTTTATTGTCATTATTATTTAAACTTGTCTATCATGTATTTGAATGTACTTGTAGTTTCACATTTATATTGAAGTTGCAATTTAGAACTTTAAAAAAAAATATATACACGTTAACAAATGCGATTTATTTTTTCAGTTTAAAGCGTTAAAAATATTAACAGAGCATTCGGTTTTTCCCGTCATCTTTTGGCTAGCGTTACATTATATGATCACATAAGACACAAAAGAGAACGCAGTGCAGTCAGTGAATCTCCCGTCTGTGTGACCACACACACACACACACACACACACACACACACACACACACACACACACACACACACACACACACACACACACGCTTCAGACAGCACTTGAACAGAGAAAAACACACAATTATGCCAAAATGCCAGTTTTAAAGGGGTGGTTGAGTATGATTTCTCTTTTCTAACTGTAGTTAGTGTGTAATGTTGCTGTTTGATCATAAACAACATCTGCAAATTTATTTTTATTAAAAAAAATTATTTACAAATATCAACATTGTTGTTATCAACATGATTAATACATATGAATACAGATTATTACATTTTTTTTCGATTGCTAAACGACAGTGAGCACAACTAAAGCTACATGTGCAAAACTCTAACTACAGTCTACACTACCAACAGTCACCTGAGCTTAACAGTTCACATCACCTGCAAAACTCACTCCAAGCTACACAACTCTTAACACATGGCTCAAAACAGGCTCAGTGCAGCCAAACACTATGCACAACCCTCACTGAGATAACACACACTGTCACTCAGAACACACTGAGAGTAAAAACACTAGCATCAAACACCAATACAGAAAATACAAACTTTTCATCTTTACAGTTTGAACAATGTCAGTGACTTCATACAAAGTAATATTTTCTTCAAAGAAAAGAGTGACATTCTTTCACATGATTTATTTAAATTTTTAGAACATAACAATTATTTAAGGTAAATGAAAATGAGCAGTTTGCTTCAATAGTCTGTAGTAATTTACGGAATTACAGTAATGAGGAAAAAAAGGTAGATACTAAAAGTACATACTGTAATTCAAACAAATAATTGAGGGGCTGATCCTGCCTCTCTCTAGCATCAGGCCACAGGTGTTCATCAACATCACATCTAATGTTCTCTCTTGCCATGCACCTTCTGGAGTACATTATCCATCCCTGCAGTTCTCTGGACTCGTGTCCTCACATCCGGCACACATGGCTTCCAAAAGAGACATTTGGTCATGTGGGTGGTGACCAAACACTTTCCACCAGAGAAAAACTCCTCTATTGGGTTGAGGAAGGGTGAATATGCAGGCAGGTACAGTACAAAACCATAAATCTGCGACAATAGCATTTTCCTGCGCATCTGAAAATATTTTTCCTCTTCCTCCTGTTGGGGCCAGCCTTTGGGTCCTGTTGTATATTACAGTATATACAGTAATACAGTAAAAACTATATTTTACAGTCAAACTTACTGTAATATATATATCTGTGTAAATTTTATATAATTGCAAAACAAAATATATTCCTGTAATGTTCTCATTTACTGTAAGGATGTAAATCTCCCCTGTTTCAGCTGAAGTTGCCATCAGCAGTGTTTGAAAGACACAAGGCTGAAATCTATTCTGTTTTGAATGTGTGGTTCACAGTTTTGACAGCAGTGTGTTAGCATTTGAACAAAGTGCTGTAAATCCACAGTGTTGTGCAGGTTGTGGTTAAAGTCATGGGATAAGTGTGTAGAGTTTTGAAAACTGTGTTCAAGCAATAAAAAACGAACTAGAGTTTGGTCCACATGAACTGCTGCTGTGCAGACTGTAGTTCGAGTTTTGCACATGTAGCTCCAGTTGTGCTCACTGTCGTTTAGCAATCGAAAAAAACTGTAATAATTATTTAAGATTGTTTTCCAAAAACTCCATTTGATTGTCTCAACACCAGGTGATAACTCAGTTTAATATAGTTTTCCTGTGGCTCAACCAGTAGAGCATTGGTGCTTGCAACGCAAGATTATGGGTTCGATTCCAGGGAAAGCAAGAACTGACAGGAATATAAATGTGTAATGCAATGTAAGTCACTTTGGATAAAAAGCATCTGCCAAATGCATAAATGTAAATACAATGGTACAGAAAACCCATTCTCCACCCTTTTGAAACATGGGACTACAGTTATAGAAGTTGTATAAAAACAACGTAAAATTTGTCTAAATTTGATGTTGAAAAGACGTCCACAAACGACCAAATTTGGACTATAAATAACCCTTACACGGACGTCCCACGGATGTCAACATTAGACGTGCGGTAGATGTCGAAAAAATACGTTGTCTGGCGTCACAGTCTGCACCCTCCTGATACCGACATAGGACGGACAAGCACACCGTTGAAACTACGCCATCTGGAGGTAACTTTGCGCAGGGGGTAAATACAACACATGCACAGATTATTCATGCATTCCAATTCTGTAATACATCAATATCCCTGAACAGACTCATTGTGAATATATTTAAGGAGTGTTTACTCGACACGGTTTTCAACTACAAACGTAAAACTTTTTATGCGTTGTGGCCGTTCATTTACACAACAACAGCGTTTTGGGGCGCCTGAAAACTTTTGAAAACCGGTTTCAAAGTGCATGAAAGTGCAGTCTCCGTGTAAACAACAAAACCCATCATGCATGCGTATTACGTGTTTGTCGTGCAAACGTTCCCTCAGACTGTCATCAGCAATATTTACAGTATGAAGCATTGAGAACAGATGTTATTATGTGTGGAAGCTTGTTGGACACAGTGAATCAAACGCCTGCAGAAAATGTGAACGTGAGCTGTGTAAGGTAATGTGTAATGTTGCTGTTTGAACATAAACAACATCTGCAAAGTTACAACACTCAAAGTTCAAAGCAAAGGGAGATATTTGCTCTTAAAGAAATCACTTTTTAAGGACTACAACAAACGGCTGGTAGGAACTACACGACATTCCTAACATTAGTGACATCACCAATCCTAGAATTTACATAAACCCCGCCCCCGGAACACGATTTATAGATTATCAAGACAGAATATGCTAATCAGTGACTAGAAGATAACTACACATAAACTACATAAATTCATCAACTAACCATTCAGAAATGTCCTGTTGCTTCTACATGTCGTCACTTCTTCTTGAGACTCCATCATGTCTGACTCCGGTTTGAACATAAAAGGCTAAAAGTTTTTGACATTTTCAGTGTGTGTGTGTGTGCGTACGTGCGTGCGTGCGTTGTGTGTGTGTGTGTGCGACATGAACATTGACAGTTGCATGGCTGGGACACAAGCGCGCATCAACCTTGCTTATCCTGATAGAAGCTGGCAGGCCTGAAGCTCTTTACTGTGTGCGGTGATGAACCCGGAGAGATCCGCTCACACTCTCTGTGCGCGCGCCAAACCTTCACATCACCAATATCAGGATCATCATCCACCGCTTGTAAAGTTAGATCTACAGATACAGAATCACCATTCAGAGAGTTTGAATATGGAGGCCTGTGATATGTTCATGATTTACATGTATGCTGTATGCTTCATGATCTCTATCGAACGAGGCTCAACCAATCAGAATCAAGGACCGGAACTATCCATTTTATAATATTTTTTCGACACTGGAACCAGAATTCAATCAAGAGTATCAAAAATCCGACAAAACCCGTAATTATCATGATGCAATTACCGTCTTGCTTGTAATCCCATCTCCCTCTTTTCATTCGCTATCGGCAAACAGCAAATCAAATCACTCAAAATAAGTCATTAATATTGTTCAGGATTTGAATTGTTGTTGTTTTTTCCAGTATCATTTAAAAAACTGCACTCTAACAAATGCTGGGTTGTTTTAACCCAATTTTGGGTCAAATATGGACAAACCCAACCGATTGGATAAAAATGCAATTA
>JARPMJ010005651.1:0-60612 GCA_033366665.1 Phoxinus dragarum | reverse complement strand
TTTAGATTTGCTGTGGACTGGAGTGACTCTTAAAGGATTAGTTCACTTTTAAAATGAAAATTCTGTCATCATTTACTCACCCTTAAGTTGTTTCAAACCTGTATGAATTTCTTTCCTCTGCTGAACACAAAGGAAGATATTTAGAAGAATGTCAGTAACCAGTTGATGGACCCCAATGACTTCCATAGTAGGAAAAAAAAAATTTAATTCGGGTTTGGAACAGCTTGAAAAGTGAGTAAATGATGACATAATTTGTATTTTTGTTTGAACTATCCCTTTAAATGTTCTCTTCAGCATACATTCTATTGTTTAACTGAGTTGTGAAGCAAGTACATACTCAATCATTTGATACAAGGCATTCACAACAAGGAGTTTTCATTTTTAATTAATAAAAACAAAACCAACTGTTAAAAAACAAAATGTAGAGATTTTAAGGTTACGAGAAAGGGGTTGACAGACTTTGTTGGATAGAGTGGGTGTAGGAGTTTGGGGGTCCACAGAGAGTAGAGGTCGTGTCTCTGGCCAGAGGGTAACTCATTGCGGTCAAAGGGCCCCTAATATGATGCTGGGAGGAGGATAAGACAATAAGATAAATACAGAATAAAAATAAGATTTTGAAAAAACAAAGAGGGTGTTTTGAGAAAGCACAAGTGTAACAAAACAAATTGTAATATTAATTTAGAAAATCGGGTGCTACGGACAAACATCAGTGATTTAGGATGGTACTAGCAATTACTGGAAACCCCAAATAACTTTGTGTTTACTTCCTAATTTAAATAAAACTAATTAAATAAATTAAATAAAAATTACTCATTAATAATAGATGCAATAGCACAATAGAATAGAAGCACATAATAAAAGAAACAAAGAGACCTGATGAAGGTTAAAACAGAAAAAAAGGAGAGTTAGACATAGAAGACCCAACTCAATTCGTCTTTCAGAAGAGACATTGCAGCAGTAGATAATGTCAAGCAATAGGCCTAACCAAACGACCGCACAATGGACGACACGACATGATCAATAACCAAACTCATTAGAACGATCTCTTTACACTCTCTCACGCACTCGCAATCACAATCACAATCACGCACTACACAGCGTAAACAAATTGGCTACCTTGTATTTTTTTCCATGGTTCTCTTCTCCAGGCGGCATCTTTTTTATGTAGGCTTATTCCATGTGGAACTTGCCAAGTAGCCTACTGACCTAATAGACCAATAACTGGCCTAATATGTTTCTCACCTCCCACAATCAACATCTCGTCGTCGTTCAGGTTTGATGATTAATAGGCCTATGATAAGTAATAGCACGTCGTGGCTTAGTGGTAGGCTTGAGTTCATAGGCGATGCTGCCTGCGCAACATAAATTTAAGCGTCAAACAATATTAAATGCGGGAAGGGGAACACTAAAGCGTTTTTTCCAAACGCGAGTGAGCAAATACTATTCAAGGCCATTATAGTAAAGGGTAGCATACATGTTTAAGTAATAACGTTGCCATTCATGATCACGTGTTCGGTGACGTGTTCATGATTATCCCACTATTACCTGGATTTAAAGTCACCATGGTAGCCTATAAAAAATGGACAATTCTTATTTTTAATGGAATATTGTATAGTGTTTATTATAAATGATTTATCCGTGTAGATATTTAAAACAAAAAAATAAATACATTCATGTGCCCTCATAATCTTTAAACAAAATAACGTCCCCTTCATTTTGCATCTCTGATGACGTGTTTTAGTGCATGTGGGACAACCTGCAGCAATAGCAAACCACAACAATCCAATCCATTCCTGATGGACAAAATCAAGTCCCACCGGCTACCGCAACTTCCATTTCATGACGTCAATTGTCATATAGTTTGGATTGGCGGTATGGTTCCGTTTCTGGGCGAGAACTCCCCTGCCGCATCCATGCAGCCTAGCATGGATTAGAGCAAGGAGAGCAGCAATAACCCCCCCTTTTGGGGTAAACAGAACAGAACCAACATGAACATGCAGATATCATTAATTCAAGATTAATTCATTAATTTCACATAATTCGAGAATTTATTCTGATTCAAGGGGAAGGAGGAGCTGGGGATGGAGGAGGGTATTAGCTCCTGAGAAACGCGACAGCTGCTGATAATACTGAAGGAGCTTATATATGTATACAGTGATAGGCGTCGTATTCCTATAGGTAGACGTGGATCAGCTGACAGTCAGCTGATGCGAGCTTGACTAACGTGACCTGCCAGAACTGACGCTACGCTTGATAATTACTTTTTGCCACACGAAGAAAATGAGATTAGAAAGGGTTTGCATTACAACATTGTAAAATTAATTTGAATGGTCATGCATGTCAAAAATTAATTAGCCTAATAATTAGCAATTTGTTTAAAATTCAGTAAATGTGTAATAGTTTTAAATGACGGATCACATCAACTTTCCCAAAATACTTAATTTCCACCCAAACACAGTGACACAACTTATGTTTGTTTTCTTTGTCTTCCTTTCTTCCTATTATTGTTTTATCTTTTCTTTCATTTATTTATTTATTTATTTATTTATTTGCCTCTGCAAAGCCCCCCCCCCCCCCCCCCCCAAAAAAAAAAGTATACAAAAGTATGTAACGCCGATAAACCAATATGAATTTGAATTTGAGACTGAGTGAGCGAGTCCCTGAAGTGGCCAGTGGTCCAGGGGGACACTTGTAACAAGAACTCCATGACACAGCACATTACAACATAAACAACATCCTATTCGTTAGGACGAGCAACTGGAGAAGAGAACAGGGCTTTTCAATACCCCCTAAAGAGTTTCAGATAGCTTATTGATCTACTAATTTAGTAGACTTCTGTGGCCTGGGCGATGCTTGGCGCTTAAGGAAATTGAATGGGGGTTAGTGGACAATGAGCCTTTTGGAAAAGAAGATCAGTGAAGCAGAAGACTGAGACAGAGAAAGAGGAGGTGCACGTGTGTATGAACACCAGCAGGCTTCTCTGTCTGGTTGTAAGTTATCTAGTGCGTCCATGTGTGTGTGTTATTTGAAAGTGGAGAGGGTGCAAAGCCAAATGTGTTTAGAGTATCTGGGGAGCTTGGGTGTCTGATTTATGCATTAGGTTACACCAGATATGTCAGGAAATGACATGACATCATCCATGTTCAGTGCACTTAGATTTTTAATATTCATAATTAGTTTGATAGATCTAACACATTGAAGTATGTGTTGGCTTTGGTTATACATAATATGTACAGTAGTGGCCATAAGTGATGTCTGCAGGGGATATTTGTTTTTAATGACCCTACAAGTTCAATTAAACGTCAAAATGCCAAGGAAAACTTTTATTATTATTATTATATATATATTTTTAAATATGAACAAAACACTAAACTTAGTTATCTGACAAAATAATTAGTCTAAAAAAGGCAAACTTTTTATTTATAAAAATAATATTATAAAAAAAAAGGTTTTATTTTATTATGCCAAAAAAGCATAAAATGACTACAGCATTATAAGTTATTAATATTTCGTTGGTTCTCTTGTTTTTACATCTGTTGATAATTTCTTTGTGTGACAGCCAGGCCAAAAATGATGTCCGCACAATTTGCCATGTTTCATTATGTTATCACAAATAAAACAATTGACTCAAGCACAACTAGCCAAACTTGCTTACAAAATCTTGAACAATTTTTTAATAATATTTGAATAAAGGGTGAAGATGTAAAATTTTTCTAGGCCGGACAGCACTTTTAGCCACTACTGTCTAGTATATTACAAAACTTGTCAAGGTGAGCATGTACCATTTGCCTTTAACGTGTCCATCGAACTTGGAACATGTTTCCCACCATAAAGCAAACAAAAATGACATATTCTTTTAAAAACATGTTATATTTACAATATAAATCCATTTTACTAATGGACAGGTTTATATTAATTATATTATATTATATTATATTATATTATATTATATTATATTATATTATATTATCTGATATGATATGATATTATATTATATGATATGATATTATATTATATTCATTTTGTATTTTTCACTGTTGTTTACATTTTTTGTTTTGATTATTTGTATTTCATTGATTTTATTTATTCATAATATTCCATATATTTAAAAAATGTGAGAAAAAAAATCGTTTTAGTCATTAAAGTTACAGCAGCTTTATCCTTATTTTGTCACAATATACATTGTTATTTTTAATTAAATATAAAATTATTTTTATTTGAATGTATATGCGTACCCAAGGAATATTAGCAATCACTTATATAGTTATAAAGAAATGCTCCACTATTACTGATGTGGCACTACATAAATATGTGACGACCAGAAATCCCCTATACACTCAAAAAAATACCTCATCAGTTGAATGTATATTAATCATGTGGCAAATTTCCACATAACATTATTACATTAATAAATCTGTATGTAATCATGTCTGTTGGATGTAATCAAACTATTTCTATCTGAATTATCACAATTACATTGACCTAATGTAATTATTCTTAAAATCAAACTTAACTGTATTACATTGACCTAATGTAATTTTCTTAAATCAAACTTAACTGTATTACATTGGCCTAATGTAATTTTCTTAAAATCAAACTTAACTGTATTACATTGGCCTAATGTAATTTTTTAAAATCAAACTTAACTGTATTACATTGACCTAATGTAATTTTCTTAAAATCAAACTTAACTGTATTACATTGACCTAATGTAATTTTCTTAAAATCAAACTTAACTGTATTACATTGACCTAATGTAATTTTCTTAAAATCAAACTTAACTGTATTACATTGACCTAATATAATTTTCTTAAAATCAAACTTAACTGTATTACATTGACCGGATGTCATTTTCCTTAAAAGTAAAACTTACTGTTTTAAATTGAACTAATGTATTTTTCCAGAGTAAAATGTAACTTATGTATTACACGGACCAATGTGTTTTTCTAGGTTACAATCTAATGCATTTTTTCTTGAGTAAAATATACAAAAATTACAATATTGTGCTGATCTTAGAATTGCTTGCATGCATGTCTTTCATATTGTTGCATACATTACCATATACCCTTAAACATATACCATTACAGTAAGCAAGCCAAAAAAGCAAACAAATCAAATAGCCTTATTTCATGAATTTAATAACAGCACAATGGCTTAAAACAATTGTACACACGACAATATTAAACAGTTGCTCTGTTAGTTATGTTACTGCAAAATAAAAACTAGTCAGCAGAATAAAACAGATCAATCACATTTACAATTTATTTGAATGTAAAAATGCATACAAAACACATCACGTAAAAAAAAAAAACTCATCTACTCAAACATTTTCAGTTTGAGCTTCTGGACTCTGTCTGACAGCCTTTGTCCTTCAAGATTTAGGAAAATTTTTTGAAAGACCTCGAAAGTGTGTTGCAGGTTGGATGGGTACCTCAAGTCCAGAGCATAAATTATGCCCATAAGCAGAGTGATGGCACACAGCACAGTCTGTATTTCTCCGAGTACCTCCACTCCCTCAATCACAATTGAAACCTTTGGTGGCTGTTGTGCCCCCTCTGAAATTACCACACAGATCCCAAGGACCATCTCCTCTTTTACTTTCTCAGCCTGGTCACAGTCCTTGAAGTTGGAGAGAGCACAAGAAACACAAACATTGTGTGTGTGTTATGGTTAAAATAACAAAACATCCCACTAAACTTGCAAGATTTAAAGGAACACTCCACCTTTTTTTCATATTAAACTGTTATTCCCTTAACTAATACGAGTTGATTCATACCTCTCTCGTCTCAGTGCGTGCACTCAATCGCTCTGGCGCGCCGCAACACTTTGATAGCTTTGACACTTTGGGGCGGCAGTGGCTCAGTGGTTCATGTAGGTTGTCAACAAACCGGAAGGTTGGTGGTTCAATCCCCGGTTTCACTTGACCAAGTGTCGAGGTGTCCATGAGCAAGACACCTAACCCCAGCTGCTCCCGACGAGCTGGATGGCGCCTTGTATGGCTGACACCGCCGTCGGTGTATGAATGGGTGAATGTGAGGCAACATGTAAAGCGCTTTGGTGGCCATTGGGTCTGTGAAAGCGCTATATAAATGCAGTCCATTTACCATAATGCCATAGCAATTAGCTTAGCCCAGTTCATTCATTAGGATCCAAACAGAGATGACAAAACGTTTTCCCTATTTAAATACAGTTACATGAGTAGTAACACGACCAAGTATGGTGACAAAAAAAAACGTGGCGTTTTTCTAAGCGGGTAAAATGGATAACTATCTTACCCGTATGGCGGAATAGCACCTTCGACTCGGCGCAGTAATATCACAATGTTTTATTACAATATTGTTCTCTTTATAATGTTATGTAATATGACAGTCCTCCCAATAGTCATTATTAGTCGTGCAGTGCCGTTTGAGTTGCGCGCCCTGAAGCTGATCACGCTTTACTACAGCGTTAATTCAAATGCATCCAATATAAGATAAATCTACACGCATTAGCTGAATAAATGTTAGCCAATACAATTGAGACCAATACAATTGAGACCAATAATAGCAAAACGAATCATTTATTCTAAAAAGAATATCAAGCTATAAGTTCAATCATCCCGCTTGCTATTTTGGGAATGAACCCAGCGCTATGATTGGTCGAACTCTTCTTCTTTTGCTGTTGTTTGATTTGAGGACTGTGTATGCACAGAGGCGTCGTCGGGTTTTTGCGTAGTTTAGAGTGACAAATCGTACCAGCGTACTTCGAGGTCAAAATGCATGCCCGCTAAGAAAAATGCGTAAAGGTTGGCAGGTCTGTAAATGTATTATCGACAAATTAATCGATCGTCAATTAATCGTTAACATCCCTAAAACGGACCAATAAAAACCCTGATATTTGGACTGAAAAAAGCCACAGGTTTTGAAGAGCTGATCATAAGTCAAGGAGGCAAGGGGCTCAGAGTGATTAATGGACTGAAAGTTTGGAGAAACAACATACTACATAGTGTTGTCAAAATATCTATATTTTTATACATATCGATACTGAAATATCTGACAATACTCAATATGTGTTATAAAAAAAAAAAGAGGGTCGCTCTAAAAAAAAGTTTGAAAACCACTGATGTACATCCTACCACCCACTGTCCAAACAGAAACGAAATATTCACATATCTTACCAAGCACTCCTTGATTAAGTCCCTATAGTCCTCCTTGAGGTATTCACACAGGCCTTTAATCACCACTTCTCTCTTCACGTCAATGCTGTTGCACTAAAAAAAAAAAAAAAAAAACATTTTGATTTCTGCTCTAGAGTATATACTTGGAAAGAAAGTCACTGACAGAAGGAAAGGGAGGAGAGTAGATAATGAAAAAAGTAATTCAGGGATGAAAAGAGGGGGAAAGGGACAACCAGGAGAAAAGAGGCTAAGAAAGACAGAAATAATGGAGATAAGACCAGAAGATGTAGGGCCCTATTGATTTCCACGATGTGGAAAATGTGGACGGAATTGTGGAATCCAGGTTTAAAAAGAAATATAGGAATTAAAGGAGTTTGAAAGGTATGAAAAGTATGATACAGTTAAATCTAATATTTTATCAAATATTTAATATTAGAAAAAAATACACAAAAGTTACGAAATAGCTGTTCATGTGTAGAAATGTAAATGTTTTTAAGCATAGCTTAAATATAACATACCTGATCCAACACAGCCAAAATGTTGTGTATCTTTCTTTGAACAACTCCTTTGGCACTGCGGAAGACTTTGATGAGCCTGTCAGAATGCTGGTCGAGATGCGCAAAGAATGTTGACTGAAGTGGAACTGTAGTAATCCTGATGAATTCGGCATTTATCTGTAAAGACATAAAAAGACAGAGTTCAAGACAGAGAGACAGGAATATATCTAATACACCATATTTACCTCTGTATGGTACTTACTTCATTAACCTGGAACAGGGCTGGCCATCTACTTTGGAAATCTGCTATAGTTGGCTCTTGGACCACCTCTTCCCTTCTGTAAGAGAATGTGCGCTCCAGTTTTTGCCGTATCACTGCCTCTGTATTTTTCTTTGTCAGGTCAGTCAGCATTGAAACCCTGTCCTCTTCAAGACTTTCCTTGGTCATTCCCTTTGGGTGGCAGGGAATATAATTGACCTCTGCCCTCTTAGGTTTTTTTTATATTTGCAGCAGGCTTGCCTTTGCCACGTTTTTTGTTTTTCTGGGAGTTGACAAGGACCTCTGGACATCCAAGTTGAACAAGTTTAGTGCGATAGTTTGCCATCTTCATTTTAAGAGAGTTTTTCCATCCCCAATGGCCCGAGGAGGATCCTTGCTCTGTCAAACAGGGGTGGGTTAAGATAAACGCTATAGCTGCTTTTTCCAGTTGGGAATTACTGGGGTAAGCTGAGTACTTCATTATTTCTTCAGCCATGTAGTCCAGGATGACAGATTTGAGCTTGTAGCCAGGAACTAGACAAGTTCCATTTGCTATAAACTCTCTGTTCCCCTTCTCCAGTTCAACTTCTGCATCATATGAAAATGTAGGTATCAGAAAGGGATCTGGCCAGGAGGTTCTATGAAATGAAGATGGAACTTGTGAGGAAGATGAGGAAAACGGTGTGAATGTGTCATTGCTGTTAAGTGTGGCCAGTGCTGCATTATCTGAGCACTGGGTTGAAAAGGGGGGAGACTGTCTGTGTGTCTTCCATTTCTTGGACAATAGGAAATAAAGTGATAAAGGTCTCACTTGGCAAGATAATCACTTTCAAAGTGCTCTTGTCTTTGATCTCATTCATTGAACTCAAATTAATGAATTCGTTAAAATCAGGATCAAAATACTGAAGTCTGAACTCCTCTGTAAAATTAAAGCATGTCCTCAATACGTTGCACAGTTCATTGACAGACACAGGAAGTCCTGAGTCAAGGGTAAACTTTCGTGAATCTTCCGGTCCTCCAAACAGGATGCGAAGAGTAACAGGAGATCCCATTGTAATGCTCCTTTAATCTAAAATACAGAAAGAGTTAATAAAATAAACATCCATCATTTTGTAAAGAAACATTCATTGTAACTGTAATGAAACAAAGTAATTGACAATCATATTGACTATGGACAATTAAATAAACAAACGACTGGCATGCTGCAGACTATTTAACCTTTGGGTGGTGGGGACAATTTAAGTGTATTTAAAAGTATTTGAAATTCTGTTAAAAAAATGTATGACCTGCCTTGGTTCAACAAACTGGTTGTCATATGTGAACTAGGGCTGTAATCTCCCAGTCGATTAGTCGATTACTGGTCAATACGGTCTGGCTCGACCAAAATTCTGATTGGTCGATATTTTGCCGCGTTCATTTCATCAGTTTTGACGCGTTCATTTCATCAGTTTTGACGCGTTCATTTCATCAGTTTTGACGCGTTCATTTCATCAGGTGGAAAGCACTAATTGCTAATGGGGGTGTTTTCAGAGCACCCCTGTTTCACAGGTAACAGTCTGTCTTCAGAACACCCCCCTTGTTTTCACTTCTTTTGGATTATCCCAACCCACTGGAGAAGAGAGACAGATTGAAGAAAGTACGTTAGCTACTAGAAGGTTTGCTGAATATTATTTATTTAATTGTGAGAGCGTTTAATTCATAGTCAGTCCTCTTCTACCATGTCAACAAAGACATCGGCAGTGTGGCAGCATTTTTTTAATATAGAAAACGGGAAAAAGGGATTGGAGCCTAATGCGGAATGCGCTGTGCCCACTGTTTGTATTAGTTTTGAGCGCTTTATTTTTCAGTTATGCACTTAATTTTGTTTCTGCTCTTGATCTGATTTGTTTAATAAATATATTTTTTTATTAAAATGGACGTGCCTTTTGTGTTTAAGAGTAAAGCTTTAAGTTAATAGTCTATTCGTGTCTCAGCCACGAAGCTGCGCTCCTGTATTCAGCCTCTCTGTGCGAGCTCCAGAGCAGCTGAAATTAGTGTCTGTCAGTTATTATAATACATTTGACAAAAACAATTGTCTAAATTATGTTGCACATTCATCAAGAGTTCTTGTGATGATATAACTAGTTGACAACATAGCCTATGATTTCAGAAAATAGTACTATGATATTGCGCAGGTGCACGTGATGCAACGCTGTCAGAGCCGACAGACTCGTGTGTCAGACTCATTTCAGTGCAAAATAATTAGGTCAAAAACTATTTAATATACTGCAAATAGCCTACAAGTTTTTTTTATGTTTATTTATAATTCATTTAGGCGGACAACAAGGCTACCAAGTACTGCTCACAGTGCGCAGCTAATTAATTTAACGTTTTTTTTTTTCCCTAACGTAATTTTTAGTCGATTTATAGTCGAAAATTTCAGGACTTCAGTCGACCAAGATGTTCTTTGGTTGATTACAGCCCTAATGTGAACATAGCTAAATTTGAGGTATCAGTACAGTAACAAGGAGAAATATTAAACATTGTTCTTTTATATATACTAGACACTGAAACAATACAAAGCTGGTTGAAAATCTGCAAACTTACCCTTTAATACTGAGACTAACCTGAATCCATACAGAGTCAACCTTAGAATGCAACATGTTAAGTAGGGCTGCACGATATATTGTTTCAAACTGCATTTAAATGCGGGGAGTGAATCTGTTAAATTATTATTCTGTGTGAGTCACTGCTATTTTTTTTATTGCTTTTCATTTCTATACAGATGCACTGCCCAACAAAAGGATTGATTCATTCTTTCCTATTTAAGTTATCTGGAGAAAATTCATATCACATTTTTTCATAACGCCATTTATATAAATAAATAAATATATAGCAGAAAAGCAAAATATAGCAGTGTTTGTTTATTCCAATATTGTGCAGCCCTAATGAAAAATACAAAATGATAATTTGATAATCAAAATCCCAACCTTCGATGATGATGTGTCTCTTCAATGTAACCATGCGCACTGGTCCAACCATGTAGTCTGCAAGTGGATACACATCAGGTAACTCTCCAAGTTCAACAATGGAAATCTCTCTAGTGTGTGATGCTCTTAATTCAAATGCTCTAAAATGTTCTCTATACCATGCACACCACCCCCTCACAATAAAATGCAGCTTGTTTTGTACAATGCACATCTGAATGATTTCAGCAAAATCTGGAAGACCTCCAGTGGACCCATGTGCAAGTACCATTCCATTTCGATAATTCATTCCATTGCTTGTCACATTTTTAGCTAAATGCACTTTTGTGACATTTGGGAATTTTTCCTTGAGGGCTGAAACTACATCCTTGTTAAGGACATCAACAGGAATTTCAGAGACTTTTGTGACCTCTAGTATGGGTTTAGTGACGCTTGAAGAATGCATGTAATATGCAATCATCAGTTGATGTTTTGCTGCAAGTGACAGTGCGATGTTTTTAAAGCAATTTGTGCGTCGAGCAATTTGTTTAAAAAAACTATGTTTTGACTCAAAACGCATAGTCCATAATCTAACCAGAGGCCCAAAGCAACGAATCATCTGAGGGTAGTGCTCTAGGTAGTGATGTTTTGGTAAGACACATCCAGGAAACAGTTCAAGGTACTTTTGTCTGTGCTCAGAGATTTTGAAATCTAAAAATGCAAGTGTCTCCTCAGTGTGGACAGGAGCAACTACTAACTCGACAATGTCTTTTAGTTCTAAAATGACTTGCCATGCAAGCTCATCCTCTGGTACGAACAAACCAACCATAAATGGAATTAGTCTCAGCAAGTTCCAATTTTCATGAGCATTCCCGCCGATTGTTTTTTTGGAAGAAAATGTGCGTTGAATAACATGTGGTCTATTGGTTTTGTCACCCTGCTTGTATGGGAAATTCTGGATTAAGGAATTTAGGGAGTCAAGAGTGAAATACTTCTTTGAAATAAGAAGATTTAAGCACTTTGCTAGCTCCACCGGAACAATACCCTCAAACAAATCGTGAGCAATATCAGGAGGATAGCCTGTGCTTACGTCAAAATGGGCAAGGCTTTCAGAAAGAACACACCTTCTTTTAACTCCACAGTAGTTACTATTGCTCTTCTCTGCAAGGTCAACATGTGCTTTGTGAATATCTCTTGTTCGAAGGGGGTAAGCACCAGATTTGACATCTTTACACTGAATCTCGGATTTTTGTGCTGTACAAAATCTGCATATGTAATGCCCAGAAAAACTCTCAACAAAGCCAGCTAAGCCATGGGCTCCAAGATTGTCTGCTACCACAGACTGGACTGTGCCTTTGACAGAGTGACCGAGCTGGGAGATGAAAACACCAAAGTGTTCCAATGTAGCCAGGTCTTTTAGAAGAGGCTCCAAAGCTCTTTCGTATCCATATGTCTTAATATCATCTGTCTTGCATAAGATAGCTAGATAAATGGAAGACACTGCAGAATTTGAACCTGCCCCCAAATCACTCAGAATCCAGTAGACACCACACAGTTTATGTTTTTTGCGTGATGTTCCAAGAGGGTTACAAATCTCAAAATCATCCACATAAAGTGTAATTGAAAGTCGCAATTCGTCACTACAGAGAAAACTATTCTCTTTAAAGTACTGACCGTCCCTATAAGACTTGTACTGCTGTTGATGGCTTGTGAGATATCCCTCTTGCTCACTGCCCGTTTTTTGGCCTTTTATAATGTTTTCAAGAATGCAAGTGTTAGACAAAATCTGCTGCAATGACTGGAGTAAAGGAACGTACTGAAAGGTCCTTTTCTTTTTTGCATCCAGAATAAACTCAACAGGCTCCACAACACGGAAATGTTCTTTGTAGTATTGCTTTCGCTTAAAGGCTGTAGCCAGAGGCCCTTTCTTTCCTATGGCTTTACCTAATGGATTTGAATCACACACAACAGCAGCAAGCTCCCTAACAATCACATCATCAATCTGCAAATTGTGTTTAGAGAATACACTAGTAATAATACCTTTGGTCACAGGTACAGATGCAGAGCTCAGCAAGTAGTTAATTTCATCCAAAACTTCATCAACAGCCACAGATGGAACATGTGAAATGTTTTCGAGTCTTAATAAGATGGAAGCAACTCTCTGCTCTATTAATTTGGGCAGGTCCTCAACAATTTCCCTATAATTTGCTGTATCTGAAAGTGTATCAAAGCCTAAATGTTCTAACTCTTCTGTAAAAACAGCAACCTCCTCAGTAGCACAACTTTCTGAGGACTCTGGCAAGTTATCAGTAAACGTAATAACTTCAGTTTTAAAGTCCTTTAAGGTGTAACTGCTGTGTTTCCTGTTTCTGTGTGAGTTAAAAGTGCCGTACACATTAGTTTGAAATGTACATCCTACAAATGCACAAGGCACAGTCTCATGTCGCTTCAGATGAGCACGGATATGAAGGAAATACTCTCTTTCTGTTGATAATTCCTTACATTTACAAAGCTGACACTGGAAATTAGATAAATCAGATGACGTTGGAGTAGCTTTTTTTGCATGGGCTTTATAAGTATGGCTCATAAGACTCTTCCATGATGTGAACGTACATGGGCAGTCTGTGTATGTACAAGGATATCTATATTTGCGCCCATAATGACCATGAATTAATCTCAAATGTTTTAGTAACTCGTACCTACTTCCCACTGATATATCGCAATCTGTGCAGGTCCACATTCACATATCTGCAAAACAAGAAAGAAAAAAAAAGTTTCAAAAACATTTATACAGATACAAGGAAATAACACAAATAATTAATATTCTAGGAATCAATGAGTGTCAAAACCTGAACAGTAAGACTCATTAAATGATTAGTTCCCAAAAATATTTTTCTGATCATTTACTCACCCCCATGTCATCCAAGATATCCATGTCTTTCTTTCTTCAGTCAAAAAGAAATTAAGGTTTTTGAGGAAAACATTCCAGGATTTTTCTCCATTTAATAGACTTCAAATTGGAACTTGGAATTTAATTGGAAACAAATATTCCAATGTTCTAAGAAGGTTCAAATGTCCGTCTCAATGCAGCTTCAAATGCTCGACACAATCCCACTCGAGAAATAAGGGTCTTATCTATTGAAACGATTGGTCATTTTCACAAAAAAAAAAAAAAAAATGTATATACTTTTTAATGATGTTTTATTAACAAAGTTCGGGAGGAGCACGTTCAGATAAATTAACGCAAGTGGAGAGCACTCAGCAATCAATGGTAAGAGGTATATATACACTCAGCAGTCTCACCTCATTCCATTGACAGTTTTGCAGCATCCCTCAACCAACCCTTCTCCACACTTCTAGTCCTAAACACTTACATAGGGGGGAGGACTCTGGGTTCGGGCCGAACTCCGAGCTCGGAGCCCTCCCCCCGGACAGCACGCCAAATACGCATTTATTTTTTCGTGACCTTTCCAACGTGATGACGTAATAAGTGGTGCATCTCAGAGATGGTACAAGACGGGCATTGTGGTTAAAAAGTGTATATATATATAAAAGAAAATAACCAATCGTTGGATAAGACCCTTATTTCTCGCCTGGGATCGTGTAGAGACTTTGAAGCTGCATTGAGACAGAGATTTTAACCTTCTTTGAACATTGGAATATTTGATTTCCATGGAAGTCCATTCTGTGTAGAAAAATCCTGGAATGATTTCATCAAAAACCTTCATTTCTTTTCGACTGAAGAAAGAAAGAGAAAGACATGGACATCTTGGATGACATCGGGGTGAGTAAATTATCAGCAAAAAGGTTTTTGAAAGTGAACTAATCCTTTAGGAGTCTTATGTCAGAGCTGTTGTATATTGAATATCATTAAATTGTCAGGTATAAGCTTAGCTAATGAAGTGATGACTATGTATGGAATGATATTCCGGACATTTTTCAAAAGGAATTGCAAATACAATTTGCAATTGCGTTTTCAATTTGTGGACGCATAAAATGTGACATAATCCAAACGCAATTGCAAATCGCGCATTACCGTTTGCATTTTCGTTTAATCGAACGCACACTGACAGCCACATTTCAAATGGAAAAGCAAAGTCCGTTTGCAACTGCGTTTCCCATATCTTACGAGTTTTGACCCTGTCATATTTAAATAGCAATTTCAAATACCACGTCTGCTTTTTCACTTTCGTGCGTATGTAGTCAGCCAAAACTCAAATGGAATCGCAATTCCCTACTATTTCCATTTCCGATGCCTTACACGGAAACCTGTCAATCAGTGTCAAGAGTGGGATTATGCTATGGGGCGTGTTTGTGTTGGAAAGTGATGTCACTCACAGTCGACGGCATTTGTCGGGCCATGCGTTCATATTTAGACTATAAAATCATTATTTTAACATTTACAATCACATTTTGTCAAAATTCATCTATTAGAGTATTACTATTGACAACTGTGTCACATTGAGAAATGGAAATCCTGAAAATTTAAGTAAAAAAACGCCATTTTATTTCCATTCACTTCAACTGTAAGATGGAGGCTGCAATACCACGGTTGTCCACTAGAGAGAGCAGCAGGATTATATTTGAAATCTTTTTATCCGCTTTCAGCATTAGCTAATAAACAAATGCTTAAAGCAATATATTTTTTATTATGTATTATAAATTATGTACTATGTGTGTAAGCATGCATAATTGGAGTTAACATGGAAAAACTTGTTTGCTTTAGTGCAAAAAACTGGTAAAAATCAAGACTTGTAAAATGAAAGTAAGCCAATAAGTGGTCTTTTACTGCCCTTTGCTGGACAATCTACAATTTAATAGTCTTTTCACATGTGCTTTTGCATTCATATATTTAGACACTAAAAAATCCCTTACATAACAATTACTATTATAGCACAATCATATTTTGTCAGAGTTTATCACTTCATTTGTTCTGATGCTTCACATAATTGCTAGCAACATGGTAAAATTGAAAATTGGTCCACAAATTGAAAACACAATTGCAAATTGTATTTCCTTTTGAAAAATGTCCGGAATATCATTCCATAACTATGTGTAGCCTGCGAATAAAGTGAAAATTCAGTACTTACAGCCACTAGGAGATTGCCACGTTTTTTTATTTGTAAAGACTGATAGAACTGGTCCATATGCACTGGTCCAAGATTTCTATTTAAGAAAATAAAGAATTTCAGTATCAGTCAAAAAAATAATGTGAACATTTTTGCAATTATTTTCAAACTGTTGAATGTGTATTCAAGTATATTGTGCAAGTTTATTGTACAAGTAGGCTATTGCAGGCCTATATTTAATTAACATGCATTTATTAGTTGACTATTAACAGATTTAAAACTTTCCTATAACTGTCAAGCAATATGAAAAATAATGTTGATTTAGTTAATGTGTTCTTAATCCATGGTCATTAGTGGTGAAACGGGTCACAAAATTCACGGTTCGGATCATTAACGTTTTTTTGAGCCACGGATTGGATAATTTTTCTAATCAGCTAAATATATATATATATATATATTAGTGCTAGGCAACGATTAATCGCATCCAAAATAAAAGTTTGTGTTTACATAATAAATGTGTGTGTACTGTGTATAATTATCTTATATATAAATGATATATATATATTTAAGAAATATTTGCATGCATATACTGTATAAAGATTTATATATAATTTACATTATATATAAATATTTTATAAATAAAAACATTTTTTGCAAATATATAAATCCAAGTGTGTGTATTTCTATACAAAATAATTATACACAGTACACACACATTTATTATGTAAACACAAACTTTTATTTTGGATGCGATTAATCGTTGCCCAGCACAAATATATACATATATATGAAATGGCATTGGTGCTGGATGGCATTGGCAGAAGCAGGCTAAATACACATTAATTGAGCAGATATTAACATAAATAAATACAAAATCTCTGTATTACATACATAATACATTACATTTCAACATACATTGAATGTATGTATACTGTACATAGTCTCCAATGCCATCTCTCTCATGTTCGTCCATCCTCGGGCTGCTGTTCTTCTTCGCTCGATTTCCCCCACACAAAACTACTTCGGAAATCCCGCCCTGCAGCCGATTCTAAAGATTTGATTGGTCATGTGAATCTACACCAAACAATGACCCCTTAACCTACCCGTCATTGTAACCATAACCAATGAAATTAGCTGCAGGGCGGGATTTCCGCAAACTGGTTATTTTTTTATTTATATATATATATTTTTTAGATTAAAAACACGGGTGAAATACGCGGACATATTTAAATTGGATAATAGCGGGATAGCAAGGTAAAATACGGGAGAATCCCGGAAAAACGGGAGGGTTGACATGTATGCTCTGCGTGCGCGCGTCTGTGGTCACAGATATAACGCGCTAGGCCCGATTTTCAGCACTTCTTCCGCGGTTAAAATTGTTTGAATGTGTAAATTGGCAAGACAAAACACGTCCAAATTAGAAGCTTTCACATTCGCTCAAACCGAACGACCCATTACTAGAGTAGATATTTTTACATTTAGATATATTATTATTTGTTACATGAATTTATGCTTTTAAAAAAATATGCCTCAGAATGTGACGTCATATCACGACCGTTGAAAAGTGCGGAGAACTGTCAGTAATGCGATCTCTTCCTTACTGTATCGCCAGAAAATGTTATTCTTATAGTTTAAACAATACACAAAACACATCAGAATTACAGACAATTGTTCCATCTCACAAACTTAAAGCTATGGTAATTAACTAATGATTTCACTGTCAACAGAAAGTTTATTTCACCATAGAATACAGCTTCGCCTAACAAAGTGTACACAAAGGGGGGGATACTTATTTTAACTGTGACTGGGTAAGAAATTACATTGTTATAAATGTCATAAATAGCTTACTCACCCAACTTTTAGCAGCTGGCTATCCGTCGAAAGTTCTCGAATGGCGGCAAAAAAGTTCCTTGCACGCAGTCCACAGCTCTCAGTGACATGCGCTGAAGGCGGGGTCAGGCCATAAACTTAAATTTCAGTCATTAATCCAAGTAAATTCACTCTCATTACATGTACAACCTAGGTAATTTACATTTCTTCAAAAAATCAAAAATACATCTGCTTATAAATGTATATTATTTGAATTGATCTAAAAAGAGTGATTTATGGTCATCCAATGAATGCCCATGAGCACTTTTTTGAGTGTAGCTCATTTTTCATATACAGAATATGTTGATATTCTCAAAAACAAACATAGACTGTATCAACTGTAGCCACAAATTTATGCTTTGATATGTTTAAATATGTTCATACTAAGAACCTGGATTGAAACCCATTGCAGTACCGCTGTCTATTGCTCACTTAGTGTGACAGAAAAGACAAAATCGATGTTCCACACACAGCAGTGCTGAAACTTGAGACTAATGGGGGAATGAATTGAGTGACCAGCGTGCTTGTGAGTAAGACTGTGTGTGTGAACAGCAGAAAGACAGGGGTGAAATATATCCGGGTGCAGAAGGGGCTCCTTGGCCTTGCGAGAGCGAGAAAGAGCATGAGATAAAAGAGGAGAGGAGTGAAGGGGTGTCTATGTACTAATGGAGGTGTATTGACTCGGCTGATCTTTCTAAGAGAATATTAGCATTAGTTTGCCCCAAGTGGCATTGGACAGTGTCTGGACTTATAGATCTTCATGGCTATTCTCACTCAAATGATAATTAGAACTGGTCCTTCATTCCTCCACTCCAAGCGCTGTCATCCATTCCTGATCAATGAACCGGCGGCGGCTTCTTCATTTTACTGGAGATTATCCGTCTAATCCGTCTCCACTCACCCTTCCTGTCCTCTTTTGCTCTCACTCAACTCATTGATCAATAATCTGCTTTTAGTAGCTCATTCAAAGTCACAATATCACAGTGTGCGGGTCTGAGTGTTTGTGTACTTATTGGGTTTGTGGGGAGTGTGTTTAATTGATACAATAGAGTGGTGATAAATAGAGTGGTGAGTAATTTATATTGGCCATAACAATTTTATCAATGTTTATTAGCATTTGGTTGTTAACATAATCACTTCACACAGACAAACTGTTGCAGATTCAATAAGCAGTTGAATCTTTGATACTGAGAAAACCATCTTAGTGAAATATTACAGATTCTGTCCAGAGATTTTTGAGCTGTTCCAGCGTATTGTAATGCTGTGACAACCATTAAAAGGGATAGTTCAGACAAAAATAAAAAGTCCGTCATCATCTAAAGAATAAAGAATGTCAAACGAATATATTTTTACAGTTTTTCTTGATTGTTTACACACATTTTCTGAAAGCATGCCTCATATTCTCAGAACTTTACACACAAATCAAAAAACACACACACACAATGGGCAAAACAATGTTATTTCTTCTCAAAATGGTATTTTGTTTTCAAATGACACACACAAACCATCATATGAATAGACATTTATAAGAACCAGTTGAACTCTGATGTGCTCAATGTAAAACACTGTGATGAATGGAAAACACTTCTTCTCCATTCATCATAATGACTGGCCTTTTTTTGGTTCAGTGTTACACTTACTACAGACAGTACATACATAAGTGTGTTGTAAAATATTGGAGAATATTGTTTCTATACTCAGAACACACAAATACACGGTAACAAATATATTTAATTTTTCCCACAAAAACAATGTACACAGTGTCCCAACACAAAGTTGCACATACAGTGGTCTACATACAAAACAACAGAAGGATTTACTGTATACAGTAACAGTATAAAAAAAAATCCAATATTGGCATCCATTGCTCCATTGAAGAGCTCACCTGTTGCCCTTTTATGCTAAAGCTCTGATTGCTAATTGTAAAACTGTGTGACGGGTGTTTGCCCATGTGATGAGTCAGTGTGCATATTTGAATGGCAGTGTGTTCCTTGTGAAAAACAAGAGATTTTCTGCATGAAAATTCTGCCAAATGCAGAGAATTGTGTGTAGTGTTTTGAAAAAAGTGTGTTTTAGAACTGCAATTTGAGTGTAAAGCAGGAATTGTGCTTGTAGTTTAGCAGAATTGGTTCAGGGGGTTGGTGAATGAGTTACATGTTGTGGTCATTGTGTCTCCAGTATTTGTGTGTAAACAATTGAGAAAAACTGTACGTCAATGGGGTCCAAAACAACGCTGTCTCTGTCACGGGTTGCTCCACAAAGATGACGATGAGAGAAGTGGTATTTCAAATTCAATAATCTTTAATAAAACAAAAGTGTGCACTATAGATGGGCTACGATACAAATGAAACCAAAACTGAACATAACTATGACAGTCTCATGAGAAATCTGGTGGTGAATTCACACATATGACTTCAGTCGATTTAAAAAAAAAAAAGCAAGCAGGTCCACCCCTGAATCGTTAATTAGTATGGTGTAGGTAGGGCCTCCTTTTGTGGCCAATACAGCATAAATCATCTTGGGAATGGCAGATACAAGTCCTGCACAGTGGCCAGAGGAATTTTGAGCCATTCTTTTTCCAGGAATCCAAAATGTGGAGCTGGTGGAGCAGATCATGTGAGCGAAGCAATATTCAGCTATGCCAGTGCAACAGTCTGGGTGTTAAGTATCAAGAAAACAATATATGTTTCACATTGTCCACAGCCCAAGATTTGCAGTGTTGGCACCATTGAAACTAACACTTGTCATTGGCACGAGTGACCTTTGGGTTATAACAGCTCGACCATGAATACTGACTCTGTGGAGCTCCCGATGAACAGTTTTGGTGGAAACAGGAGAGTTGAGGTGCGCATTTAATTCTGCAAAGAGTTGGGCAGCTGTGTGCTTTTTGGATACAATCTGTGTTACCTGGGCATCCCTTTTAGACAGCTTCCTGTTGCGTCGACAGTTACTCTTTTTGGATGTGGTTCGTCTTATGTGGTGGTATGCCGACATTACCCATAGCTCTTCATACACCACAAAGACTTAATGTCCTGGTCACAGATGAGCCAGCGAGTCGTGTACCAACAATTTGTCCTGTTTTGAAATCTGTTGTCTTCCATTATGTTGGACTGTTTGACATTTAAATAGAACAATAAGCTGAATTTACATTTAAATACCCCATTTGCACATGTGAAAACAGACACATTTGCACACTAGGCATATGCAAACACACACAGAGAAATAAACCAGTGGGAGTGGCCAACTAAACTGAGCTAGCTGTGGCTTGTACTAGGGTGAGCAGTGAAGCAGAAGTGATGGCTAAAGCAAATGTGCATGTAGTAAAGGTGACCTAAATGCAAGAGCTGTGACAGGCTCCAGAAAGAGGCCCCAGAGACAGCTTACACTGCACTGTGTCACTGTCTGCTGCACTGATCAGGGATTAGCTCAACTGTGAGAGACTCTCTCTCTGCAGCCTGATCTGAGACACCTCAATGTGAAAATACACAGAAGATAGGGTGTTATATTATCAGACACAGTGCCTCTGAAGGATGCTGTTTAAACCGATAATACATCTATATGTTACATTCAGGAGAAATTGCAGGCAATTGTTGAAAGAACTAGATTTTTACTAGGGCTGTTACATTTCAAAACATAATTTGTTAAGAAAAGTCTCTTGCGCTTTACAAAAAGCTCCCAAATTTACCATAATTTAAGAAAAATATATAACAAATCTCTCCACAATAACTTAGGGTATCACTCATGTCCATAGCACAAACAGCATGACGGCATTGTTCATGTCCTTAAAGATGCAGTCACACCTAACTTTTTTGCATTGACTTCAATTCAAACACAAGATCATGTGAATTTTGCTGCATTCCACTGAATTCTGGAGCTGCGAATTTGTATCAAGTCAAGATGTGTGACCAATAAAAGATCAAAACATCATGGCATAATGAATTAAAAGAACGCAAATGTGAGTGGAAGTACTGTAAATGTAATTGGAGTAGATTGCACATTTGTACATTTTAGATTTATTATTTGTTATATGTTGAATTTATGTCTGTTCAGACCAATGCGTAAGAAAATGGCAGATGGGCTGAATGCAAATTGGAAAAGTAGAAATACCTTGGTTACCAAGGTACGCAAAGCAGCAAAATGTGCAACTTTCTGTTTCTGCCATCTGCTTGTCACAGAGAAGAAAGGAAGTAAAACCGTATTTACTGAGCTTAAGCAAGGCATAGTTTTATGTAAAACAGCAGCGGCCCTGGGCAAAAGTGCAAACATCATTGATTGGACAATTTTCTTTGTAGTGTGATGGAAAAGAGATGAGAACCCTCTTCGTAAATTAAAAAAATATATATTTTTAAAGGGTACATGAATTGATTGATAAAATAATGATGTGCACCACAAATAAATAATTAATAATGAACAATGCAATATTCCATAAAAAATATGAATTATCAATTTTTAATAGTGATTTTTAGTATTTAAAAAAAAATTTTTTTACACAAAATTAAATAAACATTTAATCTTATTACAGACATCATTTTGTATGCTGATGTTCTGAAATCATGGCTATATCTTATCTAACTCTGATCAGCAAGACTTTAGGTGAACCTGCAGGTGCATTTAAAGAATTGAAATGTAGTGCGCCAGCTACCCACTTCTGCCTGTCATTTCACATCAGACCCACCTGCCCCTATCCAAGAGTCTCTTTAATTCACATCGCTGCTGTGCCCGTGGCAACGGTTGAGATGTTTTAAGTGCCCTTTAATAGTCAGCAATAATTGCAGCATGTCAACTTGCTTCAGGGAACGAAATAAATAAAATAAGATGAAGAAATAAAAGCTTGTGTACGCGCCACAGAAGCGGCGGTCAGAGGCAGTGTGTTCTATAATGAATATAGATTGAATGCTGAAATATTAATTTGGTGTGAGGTGGAGTGGTCTGTGCTAAATGGTTGTGTTCGGACTTTGGAGGCTTAACCTTGCTCCCCAGCGTCTCAGCTCTTGAGGCACTGTAGCCTCACTGTCAGGTCATCAAAGCTCATGAGACCTGAGGACAGCGACGTATCATAAAAAACAGACAGTTTCTCATAGGGTGGCTGTTAGTATATTACCATGCTCATTTTATTTCTACAGTATAGTACATCTATATATATAGTCTATGTCCATTGTCCTTTCAATAGCCTTGTCCACTTTAGAGATTTTACTAACCAAAAGTAACTTTGCAACTACATGTTGTGAACTTATTCTACAAACCCTAAGATCTACCAATACTCTAATGAGAGTTAGTTGACATGTAGTTGCAAATTAATGAGAGTTAGTTGACATCAGCCCCTTTCACACAACGCGTTGATCCCGGGAAATTGCCGTAAAATTGCTAGAGTGCCTTCTGTGTGAACGCAAACACGTGCGGGGCCGATTGATGCCGGGATCGATGTCGGGATGGGGACCTAGTAACATTACCGGGATCAGTCCTGGAACGTTCCCTGTGTGAACAAAAGCCAGGACCAATGTCGTAAAAGTGTATTTTGTTGCTCTTCGAAGAAAGTTTGTGTTCATCAACAAGGAAAGAACGAAAAATGTGTGATGCAATGATGTCTGCAAACTGGAATGAAGCAGAGACCAAGAGCTCCTTACTATCCGCGCTGAAGCTGAGAGGAACGGTGCACGGTTAGTGTACGACTGAATCCGGAAAAAAATGCTTGAGGCGAGCATGGTGTCTTAAGATCGAAAGCGCTGATCATTAGTAAACTTGAGACGCTGCGTAAAAACAACAACAACAAAGTGCACGACTACAGTGGAAAGAGCAGTAGCGGAAGGTTAGACTGGCCTTTCTACAACACATCCTGACGTCACGTGTCTTTACGGGATCTTCACAGGATGTGTGTGAACGCACAGATTCTGGAAAATCACTGGCAGTGTGAATGAACCAAAATCAAACGATCCCAGGACAAATCCCGGGACGCATTATCCGTTTTTTTTCCCCGGAATCTCTGTGTGAAGAGGGCTTTATAGTTAGTAGAATGTCTAAAGTGGACCATTGAAATAAAGGACCATTGTTAATAAAGAACTAATGGGCCTAGCTCATAAATGCAATGCTAGTGAGAACTCAGAGCTGAGGGAGAGTGGGATCCAAATGCAGTTTATTTTAAACAAACAACAATTCAAGCACAAGTAGTAGAAACCAGGAATCACAGGAACTGAGGATGCCAACGACATATCCAGCAATGGACAAGAACCATCAAAGAGCAGAGGAAACATTGGGGTTAATATACGCAAGGGGTAATGGCATACAAGACATACCTGGGAACACTCAGAGAACTAAGATTGCCTCCTTGGCCGTGACAGAGAGAGTTCAAGAGTGGAAGCTGCCTCGGGAGGAGCTGTAGCGGATGCAGCCGTCTTGGGAGGAGCATGTCACGGCCCAAACACATAAGATGGCGGTTGCCATCACAGTAAGTGTAGCAGACGCCGGGCTTGAGAGCGTTAAGACCGCCAGGCTTGAGAGAGTTGAGACCGCTGGGCTTAAGAGCACAGAGTCTCAGTCTATACTCTTTGAGGGTGAGTTTGCCATATCCTCTTGGAAAACATGACTTCAGGGGCTCATTTATCCCAAAATGAAAAAATTTCTTAAAAATTAGTCAGGGCACAAAACTGAAATGTATATTCTTCTATGGAGCCTGTCCCTTGCCAGAGGAACAGAAGTTTCCTTGATCCATCGTGTTTTGTTTGGGTCCTATTTTGCAACAATCCAAACACAAGGAGCAGAAACCAGGAATTACAGGTCCAGAACCAATAACACATCCAATGGATCAGACCTGACAAAGAAAACAGGTAATAGGGTTTATACACAATAGATAATGGCAAACAAGACACACCTGGGAACAATCAGAGAACTAATCAAGAAGAACTATGAAATGACAACAAAATTGTGCTGTAAACTAGAAACAGGAAACAGGAAAAGAACAGAGCAACCTAAAAGTCCAAAATAACAGAAACACAAGGTACACGAAACGGAGAACATGTAAAATGTTCATAATTTGTGCACAAAATGAAGCTTTCAGAAAACCGTCCTCTTCTGACTTCATAGTTAAACGTGTGTTATTGAATTCAAATTGGGTGTAGATCTTTCCAACGCTCTTTCCAACTCATTCACAATTAGAATTGAATTACAACTACAAAAATTACGTGTACAAGAATTCTTGGGGATCTTCTGACTCGCTTCTCAGCTTTGGCTCTAGAGCATAGATGCAAAAGAGATTGTTTGGCCTAAAATGATTCAATTAAAGCTGGAAGACAAAAACAACACGTGTTCAGAAATGTAGCATACTATTGTTTGCATTACTTTTTCTTTTTTTTTTACATACAATTAAAAAAATTGTTGGCAGTGTCCAATATGTGTCTGCTCACAGATAGAATGTCCTTTATGCACCTGTGGTTAACATGCAGAATCACTGAAGATAAGAGGAACAACAAGAACAATAAAAAAAGAGGAGAACAGCTACAACTGACTCACAGGCAGCCTTAGATTTAAGGTGACCTATTATGGCCCCTTTTTAAGTCTCAGGTGTCCCCAGAATGTGTCTGTGAAGTTTCAGCTCAGAATAGCCCACAGACCATTTATTATACCATGTTGTAAATGCCTATTTTTAAGTGGAAGGGAAAGAGCTGCTGCTCCCTACCCCACTTTTCAGAAGAGGGTGGAGCCTACAGCTTGTGCATCGATACTCTGCCAAAAACTAAAACATCTGTTTGGTTTTGATTATGATCTCTATCACGGTCACGCTCACTTGACATTGCAGTTCTTCATCATCATGAAAGTTTGCATGTGTTTTAAAGCCATATCAGTCTAAACTTCTGATATATGGTTTTCTAAGCGCACACATCGGAAGCGCATGCACAAAAAGCTGGATGTCAGACGGCACTCCGCATGAGTATTAAAGTAGTTCTCTTTGATTATTGCGATTAAACTGTCAAATACACCCAAGTTTATGCCAAAAACACACAGAGTTCACATAAACACAGCCGGTAATGTCTGTGAATGTAAACAGCAATTAATGAAATCACATGTGTATATTAGATCTGTGTATTAAAGTGAAAGCAGCGTAATAGTACTAGTAATAGTAATTAAAAAAATATAAAAAGAAGAAAAACAGAAAATAACTCAGTGCTCTTGATTGAATAACTTTAGTAGCTTTCATAATAATAAATTTCTTACTTGAATGCTGCTGTTAAATGCTCTGGCGAGGGGATAAACGTGGCGGACAGTGTACAGCTCACTCAGGGCGGGGTCTATGCTAATAGGGTCCAAAAACATTCATGGGTGGGGCCTGTACAATGTGAAGTCACATTACACAAAAACTTCAAACGGCTTATTCTGAGGCACTGCTTATGATTTATGGGGATTAAAAAAACGAGCGGGTGGATTTTTACCATTAAAGGTTGGTTGTGTACACACACTGCTGACACATATTTATGTTAAACCATGTAAACATCATGTAAAAAAAAAAAAAAAAACAGCTCCAGTTTGCTTGAGAACAGCATGACTATGCTGGTCCACCAGCTCAAACAGCACTAACCAGCATAAACCAGTCTGAACCAGCATGGAATTCATCCCAGTTTATACTGGAATTTTCAACAGGGTGATTGCTAATGAAACTACTGCAGATCAGACCTAGGTTTGGAGTGGACATCTGGGAGCCCTGTTGGAGTGGCAGAACCTGATTTTAGGTATGGTTCCTGGAACATCATTCCAATCTACCAATCAGATTTGAGGGAGAGAAGTTTACAGCTTATGTCAAGCTTACACTTACAACTAGGATAAGGTGCTTCATCAGTGTTATCCACCTATCATTTCCCTCTGGTTGTAGGGATAACTTATGGGTAGGGTTAGTTTTTCGCGTAGGGGTATGGTTGTAATTAAATTGGACAGGAATGTTGTTCCAGGATCAACAAAATATGTTGACCCAGGAAAACGTTTAACTCTGCAAAATCAGGATGTGTAGTTGAACAGAAAGAACTGGGGCATGAGGTCTCTGCTAGTTGTCTTGAAGATGTTCTACCAGTTTACTATAAAATAGAAGGCCGATGTGTTGTACGTGTAAGATTCTTGTTGTCTCTATGTGTGTGTTTGCTTCCTGTACTGAATAAGTGCAGAAGTGAGGAGAATGTTGGGATTCAGGGATTTTGATAAAGTGGTTGTTGCAAGTGCAGCCTTTTAACAACAACAACAGAAGAAAAAAAAGGAGATTTACAGTGGAAGCTGGAGGCTTTTAGCAATGCATAATTCATCACAATCAGTTGACCAAAAAATCTACAATAGTGATTATAGATATCCCACTGTGTTTCAGTGCTAACTATAAAGCCATAACCACCCACTCTCTCTCCCTCTCTGTGGGTCTAAATCATTAATGTTCTCCATTACGGGCTGCACACAATGGACACGTCCTCAAACACCTTCAGACACACAAACAGACACCACCGGATACTGATGTGTGGAAACCACAACTTCCAGCCAAATGAAAGTGTGAGGAGAAGTGGATATATGCGGCCCTTTGTGTGTGTGTGCGTGCGTGCGTGTGTGTGTGTGTGTGTGTGTGTGTGTGTGTGTGTGTGTGTGTGTGTGTGTGTGTGTGTGTGTGTGTGTGTGTGTGTGTGTGTGTGTATAAAGAATGTGACAAATAAAGGAACAATCTTATGATCTGTTATAAAATACATGTCGATTAATGGTCACACGACATGCAGGTAAAGAAATAAAATATTTGTACAAATATTTTTTAGTAAGTGTTTTCTTTTTACTTTTTTCTTTAGCATTTTTTATGATTTAATTACTTAATAGCTTTTCATTAAACTAACGGACCCCATGGGAAACCCTGATGTAATTATCATGCCTAAACTTTGTAAATTGTAAATATTACACAACTGCCTGAGTTATGATCAACAAAACAAGTTACTACACCTTGAACATCACTGGCATGTACCTGGCATGTCAAATCTGGCAAAAATCAAGAGTGTAAATGTTGTACATATACGCAAGCACCACAGATGAATATAAAAAAAAGTCCAGATCCAAACTGACGTCCCTGAGGTAGAAAGGCATATGCTGTTTTCACATGTGCTCGGATGAATGTCTCCTGCCTCAATAACCATTTCTGCAGCTGCCCAACTGTTGAATATTGACTTTTCTCACAGTAAAGTATAGCAGTCTATATAGCCATTTTACCATGTGCGTCATGCTAAGAATTTTACAGACATGAAAAGTGAAAGATTATTTTGGGTGAGGACAGGTATTTATTCAAGAGTCAATGAACTTGTGTAAATAAAAGTGTGTGCTTCTTGTTCATGAGTGTTTAGATCTGTAAGAAAGGGAGAATACTTGTGTGTGTTTGAGACTCACTGATTGCGTGAGCGTATTAGTGTCTGTGCCATCAGAGGGCTTTCATGGAGGAGCATTTGTGTTGCATTTTGCATGACTTGAGGGCTTCCTGCTTTGGCCTGTCTGTTCAGCTCTCGTCAACACTGAGCTCAGTGGAACGGTCCTGGACTGCCGCATTCTCTTCCACACACACAAGTGTGTGCAAGTGCAACGAACTCTTCCTCGCCACAGACCAATCGAATAATGTTCAAAGTCAGGATGTCCTATTTGTGCACAAGTCCATCCCAGACAAACTACTTAATTATAACTGTAACCGCGCTGTCACAATGCATACGCACACCGCAGAGAACTTCCCATGGAAAGACTTCTATTAGTATCTATGAGAGAGCACATTAAATACTAAATAACTCCATATTCACATGTCTGTGTGTGCGCGTGTATGAGTGCGTGTGTGAGAGAGCACTTAATGCACTTTTAATGAGGCTGCCTTCAGTCCCGGAGGCGAAACGGTGGCTTGTCCCATCTCTGCATCTGACAGGGTGCAGAGTGAGCTATGAATTATTGCTTATTAAAAGAACTAATTACTCCCCTCTTCTCTCTGCAACATTTATTGGACAGAGGTGCAATTTAGGTTTCACCAATGAAGATTGTGTATACGGAATAAAAGTGGGCGAGAGATTGAAGACTAAAGACGATTTCCTCTGCTCACAGGCAAAAAAAAAAAAAAAAAAAAAAAATCAGGCACTATAACAAAAACTAAGTGTCAATAATAACAGAAATGCAAAGAGAAGATAGTGTTTATGCGTGCCAAACGGAATCGAACTGTAATAGCAAGGCAAACAAACCTCACTTTTTAAACAAACAAAAATGAAATGGTTTCAAAAATCCTCAGGAATGCCTGAACCAGGACATGCCTTGTAAATCGTCGTGTCTAGTAAATTGAGCTGCGAGTTTGGCAGTGTACTGGATAAATATTGGATGTGCCGCTCTAATTGAGCATTTCGTGTAGAGTTGCTGCTGTGGCTCTGGGGGCCTCTGGGATGGGAAAGGCTCGTTTTTGAAGCGACGTGCAGCATTTCACCTTAAGGAGCCCACAAGGCGTTTTTAGCTCCCTACACTGTAAAAGCTTTCAAACCTCCGACCCGCCTCTGCTACATGATCAATATTGCAGATGCCGAAACGCATGAATGTCTGTGGATGCGTTTATTGGGGGCAATCTTGAGGAGTGTTTGAGCGTGTGCAACATCTCCAGTGTGCTGCCCCCTAAATGTCTGTCTTTCGCCTCACACACATGGGCAAATGTTTCCGCACAAACTAAAGCCGTGGTAGCTTTATTTGCTGTCTGCAAACAGTTGCTCTATGGTGCCCAATTAGGTGTTTGCGTTGGCTGGAATGAAAGACTAGTTGTCAAACATTATATTTTTGGATGTTAATATAGTAGCTTCAGTGAAATCATTGCTCTCCATAATTTGCTTTATTCTAAATTGTTCTTTTCCTCAGACAAATTAATTTAATAAGAACGGCCCTTTGACAGATTCTTCAATTAATCATGCACATTTCATGTGAAGTGTGTTCGCCATCACTGTCTCTCTATATATGAGACACATCTAATGCCTTTAAAAGATGAGACAGGCTTTCTGTCAGGTTTTCTCTTGCTGTGAGTGATACTACGGCGTATAAAGCCGAGTGGCAGTTACACGTTCCATATGTGAGACTAAGTAATGGAAATGTCTCCTCAAGTAGAAATTGCTTTTGTGGGAGTATCTTCAGACTACGAAAAGTCTTTAGAAAAAGACATTTTGAACCACAAAACACCATAAAAATATCACAAAAGTAATTTACATGACTTCATTTTAAATAGACACACACTAGTTTTGTGTGATGAAGAGATCAAAAAGTTGTTGTTCACCACTTGAAATATAACACACAAGTTGCCCTGGTCCTCATTCAGTCATTCTTTACAAATTCACCTTTTGTGTTCCACACATAACATAATACGGTTTTGTAACAACTAAGTAATAACAGAATATTAATTTTGACAAATTTCAAGATGTGATATTAGATCATAGAAAAAAAAAGTTGATTCTGATTGATGTGTAAAAAAAATAAACCTTTTGATATGCAACTGTACTTGACTTTTACTGTACTTTATTTGGATCCCATTCATTTGGATTTTTACTGTAGCTGGTTTCCTATAGATTTCTGAAAGATGCTCAGAGTTAGAGGATCTTAGAGTGCATCGTACATTCTGTAAATTGTTCAAATATTACAACCTATAAAATAAGAGCGGCGGATTTCATGTAATGGATGACATTGAAACGAGTGTTCGTGTTGAGGTGTGCGTGCGTGTGTGTGTGTGTGGTGTTGAGATGTGTGTGTGCCTCTAAAGGCTGTGATATGACAGGGGTTAGATGCTGATAAGGTCAGTACAAACCCCCTTCTTTAGTTCTCTTTCAGCACCTGGAGTCCTGGCTCGCGGTGGAAGACACTGATCACAGAAATACCTGACATAGAGACTCCAGTGAAGAAGTTTGTGAGTGATTTCTGATTAAGTTCTGTTAACAACGCGGCAAACCTGACTTGAACTATCGGCTTGAACTGTATCCAATCTAATCTCTAATCTTTTTTATGTTGTTTTTGTTGTTCTTTTTTTTATTTAACTTTGAACACCTAAAATTTAATTTCAAACTAAAAGTTCCAAATAGTAATCTTGTTTTTCGTTTATTTCAGCAAACAACACATCAATGACTTTAGAAAAACGTTGTGCGAGTGCTTCAGCAAACACTAGAAACACTGTAATACATAAAAAGCAGGATATAGAAATGCGCCCTCCACAAGTTCTGACAACTTCTAAGTTATGTGTCAGCACTTAGAAATAACTACATCCATTAAAGTATATCTAAATGGGGATAAGAAGGAAGGGCTAATCTAGTCAAAATCGCCGTGGACCTCGCCAACGATTACCCAGGAATTTCTCCATTGGAAGTGTTGAGGGACAACGCCAATATTCATGTTATCGGCCTTTTGTGGTACCGGACACTGAGAGAGAGAGCTGAAAAGCCGCTCAAGCTGGGCTGTGTTTTCCCAGAGCAGAAATTACACCAATCTCTGTAGACACAGTTCACAGATAAAACCATCTTCTCTTTGAAAAATTATGCATTTCATCATCAAATATTACCAAGGAAAACTTAATGACCGATTTAGAAATACCTTTATCATCAGTGAGTATTAAGTCCAAAACACACTCACATTTGAAAGTCATTCAAAATGGAAAGGGGGGGAAAATCAAAGCAAAGAAAAATTGATATATACCCCCAAAAACGTGTGTTGGATGCCCTTTTGCAGGGCACCGACTGAAACAAAATACCATCATATTCCCAAAGCAAAGGGATCACAGATTACAGATCGCATGGTGATGGACATTCTCCGACGACTCCACTTTATAACAGCAATAGATTTCAGATGAGGATCAACACTTTGAAACCTAATCGACAGCCCGGGGGCTGAGCTCTGCTATAGAGAGAAGCAAGAGAGACAGACCGGGAGAAGTTGGGAAAGAAAAAGGGACTGAGGTCATTGGTAACATTTACAAATTGAATGTGTGATCAAAGTGTTAAGCCTGAATGGAAAAAATGAGGGGGGGTCTATAGACAGACAAGGTGTGGACCCCAAATGTTATTCATTAGGATTTCCTTTTCCTCCCATTTCTCTTTCTTTTTCATGCTCTCTCTGCTCTTCTTCGTGCCAATCTGTGACTGATTTGAGCGTCTGGTGCTGGAGGAGTCGGTCGCCAGGGGGAAACGGGATCCTGACGGGGCTGTGCTGGACTGAAAAAGCCTGGAGCAGAGAGAAAGCGACCGAGCCCTTTCACGTTAGTTTAAACTGACACCTCTGCTCACCTCAACGGAGGCGGCACTGAAACTCATACTGCTGCCAACCGGATTCACAAACCTGGTTGTGCGTGACTCTGGTTTGGAAGACCGCCGCTATGGTTTCCTACGGGCGATCCAACGTCAGGTTTTAAACACAATAAACAATCACATTGGCGTATTCCTGGGTTTAATATTGCAGCAGGTTGAAGAGCTAATATTTCATTTAGTATGAAATAGGTTTACCATGCGCTTGGACTCAAAGGCCAAATATGTCAAAAACTAGCGTAGGAGGATTAGCGAGAAGAGCTTTCAAAACGTATAACATGTTTTTTATTAAATAAAGCTGTGTCTGAAACATTACCAATAGAAAGTATAAAAACTAGAGTTGATTTGGAAGAAATAACTTGAAGGGATAGTTCACCAAAAAACTTTTGTTTTCCATACAATGAATGGGGTCCAAACAACATGTTTTTTTTTGGGTGAACTTTCCATTTAAGAGGGTCAAATGCTTTTAGGCTTTTCGGCGTATCCATTGACAAAGAAACGAGAATGTCTTACAGAGAGAAATATTTCCTTTCACCTTCGGATTGGGTCAGAGGTTGCAGCAGTGATATCTCCACCTTCACACCCCTAAATGAATATGAAACACCAAATTGACCATAGCTCACCCCTGAAAGTGCTCTTTGGACCTACAATTCCGATCTTCAAAGCTGACCAACTTCCTGTGCTTGGCCCCCTGGTTGTGACCACCCCAAGGTGAAGGGAGGGGGGCGGCGAATTGCTCGAGAGAGAAGCAGTGGAGGAAGGGGAAGATTTTGGCCCGCAGAACCTATTAGCCCTAATTGCTGGATGGGTGAAGGCCTTTGAAGGCACAGTATTTGTCCCAGGGCCTTTAATGCTGATGAATGCAAAGGTTTCTTTGAGTTGTCATTGGCAATTGAGTTGGAATCAATATTTACAAAACAGATACACTACTCCGGACGTAGAGCTGGACGCTAAAGTGTTTAAATATGTGGAAGGAGAGCGTATGAGTAATTGCCATGAAGTTGGCATTGCTTTTTTTTTAATATATATATATGCTTTCATGTGAAGTGAATTTAAATAAATTCGTATTTGAGGCATTTGAGAAATTTATGAGAATCTGAATGCAACTTGGCATTGAACATAAACAATAATTTTTGTTTTGATAAGTCTCAAAAATACACTGGACAGACCTGTAATGACTAGACTTATGGTTACCCTTAAAAGGCATTGGGGTTAATTTGTCCTAAATGAAACGAATTAGGCATAGGAAGAAAGAGCCTCCCGCAAACTTTTCTGCTTCTAATCTTAACGGTCCGAAATTGATTCAAGCTGATGAATTTGTGATCGGTTATGATTGATTAGGCCGCAGCCAGGAAGAGAAAGGGCTGGCGTCAAATTCACATTTCGCAGAAAAACAGGCACCCTACATCCATCCATTATCATCCCTCCATCCTCCAGGGACGGACGAGGGACAAGAAGAGAAATGAAAGTCAACAGCGGTGTTTAACATCCATCGAAACAGATGCCTCTTCATTAGGGCTTGGTTCAAAGCCAAAATGGCCACCGGTTGCTTGAGGCAGTGCATTATGGGATGAGGACAGAGGGCAGGTACTGTATGGGGTGATTAAGGCACTGAATAAGCAGCATAATAACTCGGAGAGGTTCCCAGCACTTGCACAGTCAAAACAGAAACATGTGGGCTAACGTTAGGGTTTCAAACCCCTGGCCATATCGCTGACACTACAGAGCTCGAGGTAGGCACGGTGCTAAATCATAAACATGTTGCCTGGGATTCCCTTGGGTTGTCACGGAAACTATGGATAGTCTTAAATCACAGTGTTTAAAGCCGTAACAACATGGCAGATTTGGAGTCTGTTTGAAAAGTATGCTGGAACATTTGACTGTTTTTTTTTTTTTTAAATGCATGAAACTTTTTTTGCTATTGTAATAAACCTATTGGGGAGGTCAGATTGTTACAGCTAGAGGCCTCCACTCTACAAAGCAAACAGGACCATAGAAGTAGAAACAATTATCTTTATTTAGTATAATTCATGCAGTTACCACACATGTCAGACTGGGTCAGGTTCTTGAAGTCCCAAACACAAATGCTAATCTGCCTGGGCGAACAACACCACGATGGAGCATGCTACACAGAAAACACTGCAATAAATAAAGCCCTACCAAAGCTAACAACCACGCAATAAATATAATAAAAAGCTAGAGGACACACCTCACCCCCAGAGGGCACTGCACCCATTCACAATGCACGTGAACTTCACACTGAAGACGCCCTCAGACTACTACAGAAGAATTTAGTTCATCAGAACCCTCCCACCCCGTCATGAAATGGATATACTGCCAGATTTAAAAATCACACACACACACACACACACACACACACACACACAAAGTTAAACACTTAACTCTCCCAGGATGCGAGACCCTCCCCCGGGGTCTAGGCTTTGGCGCTGGTTGGCAATGGGAGAAGGCAGACACCAGTCCAGCGCTCGTGAGGCCTCCGGAACTGTAGCGGAAAACAGAGCACCCCTTACTGAGAAGCCGCGTCGCCCGCGCACTCCTATACCCACGTTAATCTACAGGTTAGCCCGCTACGCTATCTTCGCCGCCGGCAGCCCTAAATAGCATACGAACGGCACCCACCCCCCAACCTTGAGTGCAGCTCGGCGTTATCAACAACACACCGCTTCTCAGCTTCGCTCCCCTTCACTGAGCTCGTCTTTTTATTCTCACCCTCTCCTCCAAATTCACGCTCATCAGACATCAGGTGCGAACACTCACGTAACTCAACCCACTCTTCCACAAATCCCTCCCCCCCCACACACGGCAGTCATAACAATACATTTATCCAACGTCACTTCATTACACTCCCCCCACCCATAAGGCAGACTCGTCCTCGAGTCGAATTCAACACATTTCATAGTCCAAGGACCACACTGGTGCCCTCCTTAGTCGTCCCTGGCGTAAGTCTTTGGATAGCGATGCACCTTGCTGGGCCTCTCCGGTCATTGTAGAATGGCTAGTCATGGATGTTTGCATCTGCCCAGTGTGTGAAAATTCTTGACCACCTTGGTTCTGTGTGGCCGAAGCCGGCCGGTCTCTTTGCCCTTGTGATCCCACTAAGGCAGCACAGCTTCCTGGCACCTTGCTTGCTGCCCTTGTAGGCGTGACTGGGGGCACCGCAGATCTGGCCCCTGGCACTACCACCTCGCTCTCTCGACCCGCTGTAGAAGCCGAAGTCTGCAGCCAGGTCTCCTTAGGTGGGATGCCAGCTATCCGTGGGCTCTCTGCACCCTCTTGGTTGATAACCTCTGTTACAGAAGAAAGACATGGTTTAAGTCGGTTGAAGTGCACCACTATTTCTGTCCCTCCCTCAACTGGCACAAGTCTATACAGAACTTCGGTTATTCTCTCTGTGACTTTATAAGGCCCCTTAAACCTTCGTTGTAATTTTGGACAAAGCCCTCTCTTCCTAGCTTTCCCCCGAACCCACACCAATTCTCCTTCAGAATAGTATTGGAAATGTGCTCTGAAGTCATATTCTCCCTTCTGTTTCACAGAGGCTCTTAGCTGATGGCCCCTTACCGCCTCTACCACTGTAGACAATGTCTCCAACAATCTAGACACATACTCTGAAGCGGAAGAGAATCTTTCCCCACCACCCAGGTTAAGCATAACATCCACCGGAAGGACTATCTCTTTCCCAAAAACAACTTTGTAGGGTGTAAACCCAGTGCTGGAGTGAACGCTGCTTCTATAGGCCATCATCACATAAGGCAACAGAATGTCCCAATTAGCTTGGTTATCATCTACAAACAGAGACAACATGGAGGCCAATGTTCTATTAAACCTTTCAACCATCCCATCAGATTGAGGATGGTACGGTGATGTCCTAGTCTTATGGATGTTCAGCAACTGGCACACTTCTTTAAATAACCTAGATTCAAAATTTCGGCCCTGATCCGTATGGATTATCCTGGGGGCTCCGAAGCGGCACACCCACTGTTCCACCAACAACTTGGCCACCGTCTCAGCTTCCTGATTAGGAAGAGGAAAAGCCTCTGTCCATTTGGAAAAGTAATCCCCAATAACTACAATATATTTGTTTCCTTTGGGGGTTTCGGGGAGAGGTCCCAAAATATCCAACGCCACCCGCTCATATGGCCTTAATGCTACCACCGATTGTAGTGGGGCCCGCCACTGTTTCCCCACAGCTTTTCTAGACCCACAATCCACACATTCGCTACACCATCGCTTAACATCCCCAAACCAGCCCAACCAATAGAAACGGTCTTTCACTTTTGCTTGTAGTTTCTGTATTCCCAAGTGCCCCCCCGTAATATCATTATGCAACTGTCTTAAAATTTCTGCCACCATTACAGTGGGAATAACCACTTGGACCTGGTTTGCAGCGTCCGAATTCGATGGGGGAAACCTCACCAACCGGGAGCCCTGCATTTGTAACTGGGACCATACCGGTGCATACTTTTGTAGATCGTCCGGTGGTTGCAAACAAGTCCCTCCCTCTTTTTTTAGAGCAATGATCTTTTGTAACTCGGCATCTTCCCACTGTGCCCGGGCCAACTCATCCCCTTCCCACCCTGGGGTTACATTGGTAGGCACATTTTGTACTGCCGCTATTACAGGCACCCCTCGTGTCTGTGGGGCTGGCTCCGGGGGCCCTGGAATTGACCGGTAAGCAGGCAGCCTAGAAAGGGCGTCAGCATTAGCATGCCCTCGCCCAGGGCGGTGAACAATTTTATATTGGAAGCTTGCTAACTGCTCCACCCATCTGGCTAACTGTCCCTCTAAACCCTGGAAATTATGCAGCCACCTCAAGGAATTATGATCTGTTCGCAGGACAAATTCCTTACCCAACAGGTAATGTTTAAAATGCTTGATGAACGTGACCATACTTAACAATTCCTTCTTGGTTGTGGCATATTTTCTTTCCTGCTTAGTAAGGGCTCTGCTAGCATATGCTATAACATGTTCACCCCCCCCCTCTTCTTGTGACAACACAGCCCCAATACCTGCATCGCTAGCATCTGTATCTAAAACGAATGTTTTGGAGGGATCAGGATATATAAGAACAGGTGCTGACATTAAACTCAGCTTAAGCTGTTCAAAGGCTGTTTGGCATGCCTCTGTCCATTTAAAACGCCTGCCTTTCTCAGTGAGCTGGTGCAGGGGGCGAGCAATCTCAGCAAACCCCTTCACAAACCTCCGATAGTACGAGGCTAAACCCACAAAGCTCCTGACCTCTGTCTGATTTTTGGGCACCGGCCACTGACGCACAGCCTCCACTTTGGCGGGATCTGCTTTCACCCCCTTTGATGAAATGATATGTCCCAAATACTGCACCTGAGTGGCAAACAAGTTACACTTAGCGGGCTTGACTTTAAGGTTAGCCTGGCGTAGTTTTCTCAAAACTTCGTCCAGACGACCCAAATGTTCCTGAAATGTCCGTCCAAATATAATAATATCGTCCAAGTACACCAGACAGGTAGTCCACTGAAGATCTGCCAGCACCAGATCCATCAGTCGCTGAAATGTACTTGGACTATTGCAAAGACCAAAACTAAGGACATTAAATTCAAACAGACCTTGCCGAGTGATAAAAGCAGTCTTATATTTATCCTTAGGATCCAACTCCACCTGCCAGTAACCACTGGCTAAATCGAGAGTGGAGAACCAACAAGCCTTATTTAGACTATCAAGGGCATCATCGATCCGTGGCAACGGATACGCGTCCTTCCGGGTTACATCGTTTAACTTGCGATAATCCACGCAAAAACGGAGGCCGCCGTCACGCTTGCGTACCAAAACTACTGGTGCTGCCCATGGACTATGAGAAGGCTGAATTATGTTATTTGCCAACATTTGCTTTACATGGTCAGACACCTCATGTTGTAAATGGAGGGGAACACGACGGGGTGGTAACTTCACAGGCTTCGCATCCCCTGTATCGATCTGGTGCAGTGTTAGGTGAGTTCTCCCCAAATCCCCCTCCCCCTCACTAAACACAGACATATTTCTCCGTAAAAGCTCACGAATATCTGTTAAGTCAGATGGAGTAAAATTCTTCTGATGCAACCCAAAATGAGCAATAAGCTTATCAACAGACCAAGGCTCATTTGGGCCATCCTCATCCTCCCCCCATGCCCAAATGTTCAGCCCTACAGCCCACCTCGATGTCAGTATGTAAAGTTCCCAACCTCATACCCCCCTTTAATGTAAGGGCATCTTTAGTTACATTAATCACTCGTACCGGCAGTCTACCCCCTTTCCACTGTACAGACCACCCGAGCGATCATTACATCACATTGATTGGATAATGTGTCTGATGGTTCCAACATACCCTCACAATGGGCCACGAAGGAATTATCCACCTTTCCAGCAATGATTGCCTCACTACGTGGGGGAATTACAGTGTCTTCCAAGACGATCACAGTCTGGGGTTTATCAAGATCTGCCGAATAATCAGGGAAACATTTTACCCATTATTCGACACTCTTCTTACCAAAGTCCATAACAACCCCATATTACTCAAAAAGTCAAAACCCAAAAGAATATCCTGGGAAGGCACATCAGCTACCAAAAACTCCACAATTAATGCCAATGAATCAAACTGGCAGACGGTTTGCCATTTTCCCAAAATCCCCATCAACCCTCCATTGGCTGCAGACACCTCACCATGATGTCCAGACAGTTCTGTTCCCCCCTTAGTGATTTCAAGCCAAAGTTGTTTTGGTATGACTGATAATGTTGCCCCACTATCTACCAAGAGAAGGGAGTCTGACGCACCTATTTTGGCTCCAATGTATCCAGAGCCACCCTGGTTGCTTGCAGAGGCCGCATATGTACCAAATCGCCGGGGGGCAGGCAGCGGGCCTACAGTGCCTGCCCCCTGTAGTTTCCCTGCAAATATGGGCAATCTCTTTTGATGTGTCTTGTACACCCACACTCCCAACAACCACCCCCCGCCCCTCTGGCTCGATCTACAGACCCTTGGGAACCACTGTTCCTGGGGCTCTCGTACAGGTTCCCTGGGAAATTTGAGTGGGAGTGGGGGTTTGCCATAGACTGTTGCATATTACTCACTGTGTACGAAGAGATTTTACTTCCTGCCTCAACTCCTCCACCATTCCTAGCATCATTTGCATTTGTTCTTCACTTTTGGGTTTATTCTCAACCACTCCCCTTACTTTTGCATCAGGCATCAGACAGGTTTGCTCATATTCCTAAGCAGCTCTAATTCAGAAGCAAGATCAATTGCATCTTCTAGGCTATTAGGTTTTGCTCTACGCAAGCTAATACGGAAGTCACCAGTTGCAAAATGTGTAAGAAACTGATCTCTTGCCAACATATCGCAAGTACAATTATCAGCTGTGGGGTAAGCTTTAGTAGCAAGACGCCGTAAAGCATTTCCGAATTCCCTTGCGGTCTCATTATGCATACGACGGCGGGCTGTAAATGTAGCTCTACTCCAGTCGCTACTGTCACAAGGCTCAAAACATCTAGCCATAGCGGCTTTCAGCAGCGCATAGTTTCCTTTAGCCTCACCGGACAAACCACTATAAATATCTCTTGCACGCCCAGAGAGTAGTAGAGACATAAATTTAAGTTTTAAGGGTTCATCCCAATTATTTACATCAGCAGCCAGTTCAAATTGCTCTGACCAATCAGACCACTCCCGGCCTACACCAGTAAACGTCTCGGGCATAAACACTGGCCTCACCGTAGCTCTTAATGGTCCCACCTCCCTTGCGCGGTCCACCTCAGGCCCAGCATTATCCTCCCCCCTGTAACATTTTTGCAACAGTGTATAGGTTTTATAGGGTTCACAAAAATTAAGCAAGTCCCACCGCTGCCACCAGTGTAATAAACCTATTGGGGAGGTCAGATTGTTACAGCTAGAGGCCCTCCACTCTACAAAGCAAACAGGACCATAGAAGTAGAAACAATTATCTTTATTTAGTATAATTCATGCAGTTACCACACATGTCAGACTGGGTCAGGTTCTTGAAGTCCCAAACACAAATGCTAATCTGCCTGGGCGAACAACACCACGATGGAGCATGCTACACAGAAAACACTGCAATAAATAAAGCCCTACCAAAGCTAACAACCACGCAATAAATATAATAAAAAGCTAGAGGACACACCTCACCCCCAGAGGGCACTGCACCCATTCACAATGCACGTGAACTTCACACTGAAGACGCCCTCAGACTACTACAGAAGAATTTAGTTCATCAGAACCCTCCCACCCCGTCATGAAATGGATATACTGCCAGATTTAAAAATCACACACACACACACACACACCCACACACCACACACACAAAGTTAAACACTTAACTCTCCCAGGATGCGAGACCCTCCCCCGGGGTCTAGGCTTTGGCGCTGGTTGGCAATGGGAGAAGGCAGACACCCAGTCCAGCGCTCGTGAGGCCTCCGGAACTGTAGCGGGAAAACAGAGCACCCCCTTACTGAGAAGCCGCGTCGCCCGCGCACTCCTATACCCACGTTAATCTACAGGTTAGCCCGCTACGCTATCTTCGCCGCCGGCAGCCCTAAATAGCATACGAACGGCACCCACCCCCCCAACCTTGAGTGCAGCTCGGCGTTATCAACAACACACCGCTTCTCAGCTTCGCTCCCCTTCACTGAGCTCGTCTTTTTATTCTCACCCTCTCCTCCAAATTCACGCTCATCAGACATCAGGTGCGAACACCTCACGTAACTCAACCCACTCTTCCACAAATCCCTCCCCCCCCACACACGGCAGTCATAACAATACAGTTATCCAACGTCACTTCATTTACACTATGCACAATTACAAAATACTCTCCAATGAAAAAAATATTGTTCTATACAGGTACCAGTTAAGCCTTAAAACGCACGCTGTGTTCTTTCAGAGTGAGTTAATTTAAAATGTAGTGACTTAACCCTTTATATTGGCGCCGGCCCGCCGGCGGGCCCGCGGCCATTATATATTTTAAACAGTAATATCCTATACTAAACCTAAACCAATCTTGACAAACTATATGTCATTTGAAAGCTTAAAATCCCTTAGTTTTCATTTGTGGTGACTGATTTTTAAAATACATTACAGAGGAGCCGTAATTTATCAATTTGCAACAAGAATATTTTTATACTCCTAAGGCGTGTTCAGACCTTTATTTTGAAATAGTGATGAACATGAAAAATCATGAAAGAATGGTAGAAACCTCAGTTTGTTTTCATGCCAAGAGTTCAAAAGATAGCATCCATTCAATTGTTTTAGAAAAAAAAGGTCTGAAAATGTTTTAAATATAAATAAAAAAATTATAGATTTACCATTTGTGATTCACCCTTCGAGGCAGCGAGCTATAATGCACATACGTGTTCTTTTTGTGTTTCTTAGAGGTTTGAATTCATTTAAAAATCTGCCAAACTTCCCAACACTACTTCTGAATAGGATTTCTACTTCATAAATTGTATGAAAATTGTAAAAAATAATGGTTCAGATCCCTCAAACAACATATGGAAATGGAGGCGCCCTTATATGGGCAGTAATGTCAACTAGTGAAAAAGTGTGGTACTGCGCCCAAACAAAATCTCACTGAAAGCTTATTTTTTGAGATATCAACCTAAAATTTTAATCACAACTTGTTCAGATTTTTGCCTTTGATTTTTTGCATTTTTAGAGTCCTCCAGGTTTTGAAAATATATATTTTATATAAAATATGAATAATTAAATTTTTACGTTGTACATTTCATAAACTCAAACTTCTATAACTTTTTTTTCTGTTTAACTTTCTTAATTTATTTCTCTTCTACAAAAATCTGCCAAATGTCTCTTAAAAACAAGACCAATCTTACATCTATACTCCAAAGCATTCTTGAATTACAACCATTTAAGTTCGGAATGTGCATTTTCATGTATATTTAAAAAAAGGGGGGCGCTTGATAAGCAGCCCTTTAACCTTTTGAATATTTAATTACATTTATCATAGCACATATGGTTGGTCTTCTCTGGGCTTCAGAAAGACGTCATTGGCAGACAAGAAAAAAAGAAAAGCACTATAAGTACCTTCAGAGGTGCCACCACCGATTAAAATTTAATTTCATTTTTTTTTTTTTTTATGATGATGATAATGTTCTTGAGGTTTGGCTTTTGGCAAATTATTATAAAATCCACATAGCAATATACCAACCAGCTACAAGATACTGTCTCAGGTAAGTTTGCTGGGACAATATGTTGGGGGAAATAAAATATTAAACAACCACTAAGTAAAGTTTTACCATTTTTAAAAATTATTTAATTATCTTATGGTTCTCTCGGCAATGTTAATTAATTTAGGTTAACAATAGAAAAATAAAAATTTCTAAAAAGTTCATTTTTGTGTAATGGCACAGCTATATACATTTCCTCAGCTTTACTCGCACTCCACTTTCCCTTTAAATGATTAATTTAGTCACAGCTATATGAAACCAATGACACAAAGACTTCAGCAAGAGAGAGTACATTAAAGCTAATGCATACTGTCGAAGTGTGTCAGGATAGTCAGGTTTAGCTCAATGTAAAAGGTGAAATTACACACATTGAGGATAAAAGATTAGTAAATATCTTAATGAAAATCTAAAAATCTAAAATGAAAAAAGGTTTCTATGAGGGTTAAGTTTAGGGGATGGAAAATACATTTAGTTTAATATAAACATAATGTTAATGGAAAGTCCCACTGTGATAGAAAACAAATGTGTTGCAAACACGAGGAAAAAGTGAGGAGAGGAAAAAAAACAGGTAAGGATGGAAAAAATATATATTACACATTGATCGCAAGCAAGTCGATATAATGAAAAGACAAAGCCAATGGAAAGCATGAAGGTGATACAGCTGGAATGAGAAGAATATGAGCTGATGGTCAAACTCAGCAGATGCATTGTAATAGAGTCAACAGCTTCATGTGTTTATTATGTGTAAATACAGTAATTACATTTTTTCTTTAAGACACTTTAAACATGGAGCTGTCTGTAAAAACCTGCAAATTAAAACAGATAAATTAAAAAAAGTACAGTAGTTGAAATCGGAGCTCGAGTAAAATATTCTCCAAATTTTCTGAAGAGACTGGATTGCTTTATATATGACGAACAGATTGAATTTATCCACATATAAACATTGGTCAGAGAACTGTAAACATAAGCTCAACGTGCTTGCTTAGCAGCAAGAAAAAAAAATCTTATTGGTTCTTCAGAAGCTCAAAACGTGCTGCGTAACATAAGAATAATCTCATTGGTTCTTGCGGAAGCTCAAACGTGCTGCGTAACACACAAGAATGAACCTGATTGGTTCTTACAGAAGCTCAAACGTGCTGCATAACACACAAGAATGAATCTCATTGGTTCTTGCGGAAGCTCAAACGTACTGCGTACACGAGAATGAACCTCATTGGTTCAGCAGGGTTGAACTTCCTTTTACCATATGATGTGTGAGTTGATGAATGTCTATATAATAAAAGCCTAAATTAAATATGTTTATTATATAAAGTGATCATGTCTCTTCTTCAGTAATGTCTGACTAAACCGCCCAATACACCATTTTACGACCTCTATGTGTCACATGTCTGTCCTGTCTGGTGATGCACATGGGTGTTTTGTTATTTTGGTTGCAATTGTGGCTCTTGTCATTGTCTGGTCCCTCCCCTTGTTATCTGATTATTGGTTTAGTTGTCCCACCTGTCCTGCTCGTTACCCTCCTTGTTTGCCTCCCTATTTAGTCTTCCTGTGTTTGCTGTCCTGGGCTGGTTCGTTGTACATGTTACGTGTGTCTGTGCCTGTCCTGTCCTGTCCTGCCCTGTCCATGTTGGATTCTGAGTTTCCTTTGTTTGTTTTATCTTTATTAAATCTTCATTTCACTCCGCATTTGAGTCCTCTTCCATTTTCCACTACCCACCGTGACACTATGAACTTTTAAAAGCGTCAAATTGGTAGTTGCATGGACTTTCAAGTGAGGGACAGAAATCTTTCAGATTTCTTTAAAATATCTTAATTTGTGTTTCGAAGATGAACAAAAGTCTTACAGGTTTGGAGTAAAATACTTCATTTTTTGGGGTAAACTAACCCTTTAATACCAGTAACAGTATTTTTCTACATTAGTCAAATAGCCATTTTAAAAACAGCATGAAGTTATGCGTCTCTCCACCTCATTGTCTGTCTAAGCTCTCTCGCCCCACAGAGACACATACAGCATTTCTAGCAGACACTTGGTGTGAGTTACGCCATGAATAAACTCACTAAATAAAAAATCATCCCAATCTGATCCACTTTCACTCACTAAACCTTTCATCCAATCTGGGTTGCCATGGGGACGACCAATTGCATATCATATGCATGCCTGAGCTTGGGCAAGGCTCGGAGCGCAACACAGAAATGTGTTCTACTTAAAGTGCTAATTTTACATATTTAATGCCAGACACAGCCATTTCCATATGAGAGGGACATGTAGAAATAGAGAAAGGGAGAATAAAAAAAAAGATCATGTTTGAGCGGCAAAGTACTCGTTTCTTTATTCTATTGCCGCTCTTTGTGTCTTTTCTGGACACTTACGGCATTCTATTTTTAGCCACGTCCAATTCCTAGAAAATGACCAAAACTACATTTCTTTTGACTTGCATTATTTACGAAGCTCTGAGAATTAAGGAGGGAAAAAAGCAATTCAGCCAAAATGGATCCTATCACATCCACTACTAAACCCCAAATGGCAACCTGAAATAAACAGACGAACAGAGAAATAACATATTTTAGTGAACTATACCTGCCACCCTGCTTTCATGGTTGATTAGGGCGATTAGTGGATTTAACAATGTTATTTTAGGGGAGCTAAAGTGAGATTAGGGCTAAATGGGATGTGTGTAGTGAGGTAGAAGACGGAGGGGCCGGTCCCAGTTCTCACTGCAAGGAGTTTGGGTGGTACAGAGTGAGTTAATGTGTGCTATTATCTCTCTTCCAGCTGGGCCTGGCTCTCGGTTTTCCTCTCTCTGCATCTGTGCCATGTTCATACACACATTTGTTTAACAGTGACGTTGGAGAGTTTCCATTGACTTCTACGTTTTTATACTGAGAAAATTATATTTTCTATTCTATCCTGAGTCAAAAAAAAGTTAAAACACACACACACACACACACACACACACACACAATCTGCTGGGTTATTTAGGGTCTTTCAGAACATGTTATGTATAGTGTTAATAGCTGAAAACATAAATGTGTGTTCAACCTAATGTAAAAAAGAAAAAAAACAGCATGTGTTTCTACAGTCTCCCTCTGCCATTATGGCTGTGTCCAGATGCACAGATGGCGCACTGCTTACACCCAGTGTGGTCATGCAGCCATGCGGCCATTTACTTGTTCCTAAAGGATGCCAACTTCAGGCTCAGAGCCATACGGTTACACTAAATTGGGGGTCCCGTTACTGAAGCCTTCTGGGTTGTAGCAATTACCTTGTATATGTGGAGTGGAGTCTGATCGGCTGATTGTTGCGCTCTTTGGTTGGTATTTGTTGTTTTGTATACATGGAAACAAAAATTCACATCTCTTTCCTGGAAGTATGTGCACCCAGGCTAATACAAAGCTGCTGACGGTAACAAAAGTAACAGGACATTTAAAGTACCAATCCTGAGTTAAGCATTCCCCAAAACGTTCCCAGTGTTAACTCTCATAAGAGGCATTGCATTTGTACTCTTTCTTAATCAAACCCCACCTAAATGGTTGAATGGTTTAATGTGTATTTTTCACTCTCCTCACCTCTGCAAAGCTTTGCACTTGTTTAAATCTTTCCTTATTTTCTCCATTTCAAAAGCCGAGCATGGTGACTTTACACCACATGAATTTCAACTTCAGTGTAATTAGCTCACTATGTGCTAGCTGAAGATCATCTGGAGATTTTCTGCTAGCTTACGGGTCACATGCAGGGGATTGGAGGGGTTAGAGTCTGAAAAGTTCTGCTTTTATTCTGTGTTTGTGTTAAAGGCAGTGAAGAGATGGTATGTATGTAACGCTCTGTGTCTGAAGTAAAATTACAGAACTGCATAAGCATTGTTAATACAAAAATCATTATTTCACAGCACTTCCACTTGTGTAGCTTTTATTTTTGAAAGCCTCTAGGGGTGAGTGAATTCCTTCCAATCTGATACCAATAATAAATAAGACAAGTATTGCTAATGTCAACGCTGATCCATCTATTAAGTAAAAAGTTGTTGTGATTACTAATTACATAATGTAACTAATTAATATGAAAAACAGAATTAACATTAAACAGTCCTAAACAAATGTATTTTTCAGGATTTTCAGTTGAGATAATGATAAATAGTTCCTATCCTACACAACTACTTTGAAGGTCATGATACATACATTTGTGTGCTAAATAAATTGAAAAGAAAAACATTTAGGATTCATATTTTATGTGAGGATCAATATTCTCGAAACAACATTAGTATGACATATTGATAATTCGATTTTGCCCATATCTGAGACAAGCAAAATATTTATTTGTGACCCTGGACCACAAAACCAGTCTTATTTGTACATTTATAATTTTTTAATGTATACATCATCTGAAAACTGAATAAATAAGCTTTCCATTGATGTATGGTTTGTTAGGATAGGACAATTATGTCCTATCCTAACAAACCTTACATCAATGGAAAGCTTAATTATTTGTTTAGGACTGTTTAATGTTAATTCTGTTTTTCATATTAATTAGTTACATTATGTAATAATATAAATCATATAAAAATATATATGCAGTATATTAAATGCAAATTACAAAATACATGCATGTGTGTGTATTTATATATACAAAATAATTTAAAAACAATACACACACATATATTATGTAAACACAAACTTTTATTTTGGATTTCGATTAATCGCCATTAATCGTTACAGCCCTAATATAAAACATATATTGTTGTCTGTGGATGCAGCACAATCGCCAACAAAATGGACAACTTTAAAGGCGATTTTCTCAATATTTAGATTTCTTTGCACCCTCCAGATTCCAGATTTTCAAATAGTTGTTTCTCGGCCTAGAAACAACTATTTGAAAATCTGGAATCTGAGGGCCCAAACACCGGTTGTTGAATTTTGAAAAGTGAGCGCTGCACTTAAAAATAGCTTGCAGTCAATTGATTGTGGAGGGAGTGAGACTGTGTAAAAAATCAAAATGGACAATTCTTGTTTTTTATGGAATATTGCAGGTTTTATTATTAATGATTTATCCGTGCTCGTCTTTTTTTTTTTTATTCATGTGCCCTTGTAAACTTTAATCAAATCACTCAAAATGACATCTCTTCTCGTGTTTACGGGCCTGATAGCGGGACAACCTTCATCACAACGATAGCCAACCACAATGATCCAACGATCCAATCAAATCCTGATGGACAAAATCAAGTCCTGTCCTACATGGTTTCTTTTTCGAGAAGCCGTTTCCCTCGGACATTATGTCAGTGAAGAAAAATCTGTCGCAACTTTCGTTTCATGACGACTTTAAGCGGACTAAACAATTCCAGCATATGTCACCAGAGTGAAGTTAGTCATTTTCACTGGAAGTTTGAGTTATGACATGTTAACCCTCTGGTGTTCTTCTGACACTTTTGACTAAGATAACAAGTGTGACTCCCAATTGAGGAGCACCAGAGGGTTAAAATTACAAGGTCAGATTTAAATAATAAAAAAATTAACAAGCATGGATGCATTGCTCATAATAAGATCTATAACAGGCATTTGCAAAAATGGGTAGGTTTTGCCAACTTTAACATCCAACAGAGCAGCTTGAGGAAATACTTTACACTTTTCACCCAGAGAGAAGAGCAATCAGGCAGACAGATGTGTGACAGCTGAGTGTCTTGGAGCTCAGAGAGGCACTTGCTACATGCATGGCAGGACTCTGCTTCTAGAACTCAGACTGATGCACACAGACAGTGAACGGCAACAGAGGGAACATATCTCTGCTGCCTGTGCATTGCTCAGCTTGATTCATCAGTTAAATCATCTATATAACATGGAAGAGTGAGAGAGAGAAATGAGGAGCTTGCAAACTGAAGAAGTGGAAGAATGGATACAGCAAAGCAGACTCGTTTTACATCATCACACTGCTTTCTATTCAGGGTTATGAAACCCTGCTCCGGAACATGGTTAACTAGCATCTTAAATGTGACGGCAAATGTGTACAGTGTGAAGCTACAGCAAATGGTTTAGCAACAAACAACCAATCAGAAACTGCCCCAGCGGTCACCTCATTAAATATTCATGAGGTTTGTACAGTCACAGAAACTACTTACTTCCGTCTGTCAACTGCTTTTCCAGTTTTCTATAAAGCTATAAAGCAAAAGGCTAGGACAAAAACATTAATATCTTTAACACAATAATAGATAACAAAAAAAAGTTTAAAAGAACGAGTTGATGAGGCTTTAGAGTAATATATGGCAGCAAAATGGCCTGTTTAAGTGTTATGACAATTTTGGAGCACACGAGTGGATAGGGGATATGAATCTTAGCAGAGTGAAAGATTGTCAGGGTTGGTTCAATTAAAGTGAACACATTCCTTGCCCTTTAGGCTCACCCCTAGTTACTAACATGAAGTATTATATATATTAAGGAAACAGAATCCTGCTGAAGACATAGCTGAGAGTCTTCTCTAGTCTGACCTGAATGGAGACCATTGTGCAACACCAGAAAGAAACAATCGGATAACTGATTCGCTCTATCGTCCACTGATGCATAGATAATAGCTTAATGAAGAAACGTCAGTCTGTCGCTTCACTTTAATATCCTAAAACCATCTTATTATGTTGAAAAATAAATCATAATTCAATTTAATCACTAAATAGCCGGTAAGCCTCTCAATCAATAGTTCTTTTGACGGACTGGTTTGAGCATTAGACATGCGATGACAACTAAATCCAGAATCATAATCCTTGCTGACAGGAAAATATAAATCCCCCAACGTAACAATACTTTCAGCCTGCTATTTTACAAACACACTGCCTTCAACCATCTTTATTTGTTATTCTCTGGGCTGAAGCACTTAAAAAGTGAGTGTGCAGTAATGGACGGACTAGTTCCTGCGAGTTATGTAAGATAAATATGTGCGATGGAGAGACGCAGGAACACTACAGGCCTGAGGGCAGTATCTAATTGAATTGCATTTACTTCACTTGTCCAGGCCGTATGCCTGAGATACACAAGCACACACACACACACACACACACACACACACACACACACTCAGAAAAAAAACGAACTGTTTTAACCGAATGGTGCGGTTATATGAGGATGAAATGAATGCAATGGAGAAGGTGAGATAGAGAAAGAGAGAGAAAGACAAAGAGAGAAATTAATAGAAGCTTCACACAAATCCTGCAGCTTTATAAGGCCAATGACAGAGAAATGCCATAGAGGATGGAGTCCTGCTCCTGCAATGGCCTTTTGGGAAATAGCCTTGCTTCAGCTGTAAAGACTGAGGTCATTTGACATTTACACTCGGAGTCATTCAAACTGCACTTCTCATCGCCATCAAGCTGTCTTTAAAATCCCTATTTCTGTTTTGAAGCAAAGCACATAACACTGAATTATTCCAGATATCATCACATGGCTATAGTTGAAGCATAACATTTTATCAACATCAATATATATATAATAGTAATAGTTAGTTTTAGATGGAGTATAACATGTCACACAAGGCATTTCAACTGCTCAAAAGTATTTACCCTCATCTCAATTTATCATGACTCCAATAATGCCACAAAGAAATACAACCGTTTTTGTCAAGGTTCTTTTTTTAACATTTACTTAGTAGTCTCTCAAACTAAGCTTACATGTTGTTGTCGTCTCAGCAGCTTGAGTTAGGTTTTACGTTTGTTTCACTGGGTTTCAGTGGCCTTCGGGCAACTAAACCATTAAGCTATTCAAAGGAGTTAATGCACCTAGGAATGAGTCACTGCATTCCCTTACAAACTGTTCATCTGAGTTAACTTGACAAATGCACTTTGTGGTGGAGAACAAAGGATGATACAAGAACACAGCGCACTCGTTAACTTAATAATATGGCAGTATGCTTTACAAGAAAATACCATTTTAGTTCAATCTGACTACATTTAATTCAATCTGTTGCCAAATTGTAACTATTTTAAGTTGTTGCGAATTAGTAGCTAAATCATATTTTTTGTATCTGCTTATGCTCCAGTGAAGTTTAGGTTTATGGGCGGGGTCAAGCGAGGACCTTCATGCTTACTATTTTCCTAAAATCACACATCACACTGTTAGACTTTGCCGTAAGTTTACAGTTACTTACCGCAAAAAGTCCAGTAAAATACAATTTATGTTATTTACGGTTAACTACTGTAATATGCACTGCATTGTTGGTATTTTTATTACATTTACAGTAACTTACTGTATATGGGACTTTACTGTTAACGCAAAAGCAGTAGTGCTACTGTAAATGAAGAAGACAGATTTCTTGAAGTACATAGTAAACTCACTAGTATTTATAATATAACCAGACAACCAGTTTACTATATTTCACAATGTGCCCATCTTCATTTTTAGGACATCCAGTAATCAGACACTTGGTCATGTGAGAACCTTTCAAAAATATTACAATTTACAACATTTTACATACAGAACATACAGTGTATGCTATTTAAAATGGTAATAACATCATACATTATTACTTCTTGGAAAGGGTAAGGTAAATTCAAGACAACTGCAATCAGTCAGCCAATAAATCTTTAAGGCAGCTTACAACAGAATAATTCTGGATCTGGTTGACCTGAACATAAAAAGCTTCACTTGGGAAAAAAATCATCGGAGCCCTCAGTAAAGTAATCCCATGACAAAAGTAAGGAAGAAATTCCAGGAACTTCTTTTTTTCTCCTTAAACCAACCACATCTAGGGGACAACAGAGTGTTAAAAAGAAATCATAACAAATAGAGGAAAAGAAGGGGAAATGTAAACAAACACTGTTGGTTGAAACTACGACTATGAAAAGCCTTAAGCTGTCCAATTACTATAGGGGTTCAGAGCTTTAACCACACATGCTTTGTGTTGGATGACCTGTGAACGTCATGCCTCTACAGCCAAAATCAAATAAAACAATACACACATTTCAGAGAAATCAGAGAAATTTCTCTAAGCACCGGTTGATGGCCATTGTGATGTAAGGATGCGTAACCGCCAATGTGTTTTTGACTAAACTGACTTGCGTGCACACACACAAACACACCACCCAAAACCAGCACCAGCACCACTTACTGTCTTTTGTGTCGGAGACAGTAACATAACAAAGCCTTGGCATACCTCTAACCTAACTAAACCTGGCTCTGTTAAGCCTCAGGAGGTTTGGACAATAGTCTCTTACAAGACGGTTGTGTGTGGTCAGATCTATTTCTATTTGTGGTCATTTCTAACCACACATCTGTGCAAGAGACCATTTTCATCTGCGGGTGATTGTCTCCATACTTAATCTATCAAAATAGGTCTGCCGAATAATGTTATTATATATTGTTTTGATCTGTTTGCTTTTGCAATGGTTTAAAATTTTTATAGTGAGATTTTATCCTGTACTAAAACCAGTTGGGAGCAGTTTGACTCACAAGCAAAATCATTATGAATTGTAGGCCTGAATAATACTACATGGAACCCACAACAATTAAAAACAAAAACATAATTGTAACTAAATGTATTGTCCCCACTTTTTGATTCATATGGTGCAAAAACAAAAATCTCCCTATAGGTCGTGAATCAGTATATCGTTTACATGAAATGAGAACCTTGGTTCACTATGCAATGGGACGACATATCACTATGGTCTTTATGAACAACAGCAGAACTGATATTTTCCTGATATTTATTTTTTCTAATGGTACATTGTGTCCATTATGGTACATTGAGATAAATACTTTTGATTGCTATACATATAGCTGCAACATTTAAGCCGCAAATGAATTATAAATGTTAGATATAATATGTTCACCACCTGTTTATAGATGTGTGTATGCTGAAATATAATTAAATAACGGTTTGTTTTTCAAAACATCTATCGGCGTGCCATTATGTTGTGAGGAGTTGGCTCATGTGATTTATGTTTCACGCTTCAGAACCTGTGTTAACAGAATATTAGCTGCATCCGAAATCACACACTTCTTTATACGAAAAACAGCAAAGTGACAAAAGAAGTATGTAGGCTATTTATAACTTTATAAACTATAATCACTGGCTTCCGGTGCGTACGTACACAAGTCCGGCAGAAGAGTGAATTCTTCCGCCGGGAACTAGACTTGCGTACGGCCGTTACCGGAATCCAGTGATAATAGTTTACAATGTTATAAATATGGATATGATTCTTACAAAAACGCATCATTTCGCTTCAGAAGGCCTTTATTCACCCCCAGGAGCCGTATTGGATTACTCTTATGATGGATGGATGCGCTTTTTTGGAGCATCAAAAACGCAGGCTCTATTCACTCCCATTATAAATGCTTGGAAGAGCCAGGATATTTTTTTATATAACTCAGATTGTATTTGGCTGAAATAACAAAGTTATATACACCTGGGATGGCTTGAGGAGGAGTAAATTATGATCATTTTCATTTGTGAGTGAACTAACCCCTTAAAGTATATCTAAATCCCAAACTTGTTCAGTCCACTGTTAGCTCAGCACCAGTTGCTACTTCAGTCAATCTGAGACACATGTGCACTGCACATGTTTTGTGAAACTTCACCTGATCTCCAAACAGTGTATAATCATTTTTGTAATTTCTTTCCACCTTCATCATTTTCCATTGTCTTCTTCGATTAGTTCTTAAAAGCTAACGGCCAATATATGAGTGTTGCCACCTAGTGGACCCACATATTAGTGCAAACAAATGCGCAGAATTCAGAGGACTTTCGAATTTTACAGAGTAGGAGCCGATCGTACAGGAACAGAAAAGGGGATTTTAAAAATGTGTTGCATATGTGTACTTACCAACAATTAAAAAATAGTACAGTGAATTTGTATTTGTGTGTTTTGCTGGACTGGACTGAGTAGGCCTATATTAGCATTAGCTCTGCATCAGAGCAGCTGGACTTTCACTGATGCTGAGAGAGGGAGACTGGGGACCCAGTAAGAGAGAGACAGAGAAGGCCCCTGTAATTACTGCCACTGAGCAGCAGGACTCAATTGAAGACGACACTGGACCTTTATTACAAAATCAAGTGCTGTTTTTGCAAATTATGCTGGTTTGGGCTGAACACAATGAATCAGACCCATTGAGACTTAAATCATTCACAAAGTGCAAAGGGCTTGCCTTCTGCAAACTCTGACCTGAACAATGGCCACTTTCTTTCTTTTTCTCTTTTTACACAGGGTTGGGGAGAGAGCTTTCGGGCGTTGAACAAATCGTGTCTGAGTGACTGGAGTTAGGAAAGCTATGATGTGAGGAATTCAGGGCTCAGATCCAGATTGTGCTTGTACAAAGAATAATGTTTTGATCAGGAAGATTGAAAAAGAAAACAATTGAGAGATAATAGTTTTATAGACATATCGAAAACTTACACATAGTATATATTTAATTAACACATTTAATGATAACAAATTCAACAATATAAAAAAATTACAGTCCATTTAAATTTTAATTTCTACATCTCTCTACAATCAAATCCCAGTTTTTTTTGTGAGATATTGCTTAATTTTGATTATTAAAATAATAAAACATGCTTTATGTTCTGTTTTGGCTTAGTTTTGTGCTCCCAATTCATGTGTTTATTTCCTGTCTTCCTTAGTTGACTAGAACTGTGTCCGAATCGCCCCCTATAATTGTCTAATTGTTCTTAAAAATAAAATTGTTCCGAGCGGGATCGTCTGCTCCTAAGTCTGTCCTGGCCTTCCTGTAGCTGCTAACTGACTGCACCATCGCATCCACTGGAGGATGACCATGCTAAGGACTTTTCCAGGAACCAATTGTAGAGTTTATTCCGCGCCAGTTGTTGCAATCAGCAATATTTCCCTTCTTTGGGAGCTTGATTATGCCGTTTTTCTCCAATCTTGCGGCACGACAGACTCATCCCAGCAGGTGTTAAGGAGAGTTGTCCAACGGTTCGACAAAGGCTTGGTCACCATGTTTGAGCATTGGGTGATATCTTGTCCAACATACAATATTTTGAAAGCCACGATCGCCGCCATGGTCTCCGCCACTGTAATTTGGCCAATGTCCACTGAGAGGTCTTCGGCTGGGGTCTTCAGGGAAAGTCAACATCGGCTCCAGTTGGTTCAGGGTTTCCCCAAAGTGTTCAATCCAGCGTTGTTCTTTTTCCTCGACTGTTAAGAGGAGACGGCCGTCATTGTTCTTGATTGGCGCACCTTGGCCGCTAAATTGATCTGCTTAGGGCGCGTACGATCCGATACAGCATATTTGTGTCATTTTGGTCGGCAGCTTCTTGTGCTTCTTGTCCTTTCCCGTTGATTTTATTCGCGTTTGTCTCGCCAACAGCTTCATTTGACCATCCGATCAGCCGCCTGGTAGTTCTCTTCAGCAGCTTGAAGGGCAGGTTCAGTTGAGGCTTGATCCCAGACTTGTTTCAGTCGGCGCCGCGCAATGAGGTCCCATGTCCGATCCTTGATCCAGCGTTCTTTGTATATGGCCTTTTGCTGGCCAATCGTGACCTCGGCACTTTCGACGACCGCAATCCAAAGACTACCGGTATGTTCCTCGATGTTCTCGCTGTCGTCAAACTAGGCGAGGGAGTCTAAATTATTTCTAAGCTCCAGCTGAAACTGACGGGCGATGGCTGGGTCCTTGGCAAAGTTGAACAATTGTGGTTGTTGTGGCTGGGCGAGGGGTCGCTTGAGGCGTAGACGACATTTGGCAAGCAGGAGATGATGGTCCTATCCAATATCCACTCATCGTCGACCATTAACATCGAGTAACAATGTACGCCATTGCTTATTGATGCACACAGAATAAAAATGTCGCTTTATGGATGCGTTTGTGTTCAAAGGTGTTGCCAGCACAAGATTATAGATCCCAGCCACCATACCTCCGAAATCCCATGGATATCAAGCCGGTAGTTGTAAAATCGCTGAAGCAGTTGGATGAGTTTGCCAGGCTGGTAAAGGGTTCCAACATTCCATGTCGCTATTCGAGTAATTGATTTCTCGCCGAAAAAGGGACCATACATCAGACGGCCACAGGGCTTTGGTCCAACATCGTCATCATCACATTAACTCGGCCTCTCTTGCCATGACCCATGAATTTTGATTATTGAGATTTGCTTGGTGTTACTGTGTTTTTATGGGGTGGGGTTGCTAGCCCCACCCTCAACCTTTCCCCTTTATCCGGACTTGGGACCGGCACTGTCTGAGTTTCCTCTTCCAGTGGCGGAGCTATACCATTAAATAGGGCACTGTTTTAGGGGAAAGCCATTTGTAGTGGTGTCCAAAACCAAAGAGAATGTTATTGAGTGCACTCATTTAATCTCATCATAATGCACCGCAACAATAAGTGTACAATTGATGTACACTTAACAGCTAGAGAATACCCATAATGCACTGTGAGGGCTGTGCCGAATGAATTGCTGTCTCGCCAGAAGATGGCACCAGCAGCTGAATCATCCATCCATTAATATTCCAAACCGCTGGTCTAATGTGGCCAATGTAGGGAATAGTGAATGAGGGTATAGGGAGCGATTTCGAACACAGCTCTAGTTTCTATAGTAACCTATCGTGCCCACCTGCCCCCTTGTTAACTCACTCATTTTGTCCTGTGTACATATACAACCCAGTGTATGTATATATATATATATATATATATATATATATATATACACAGGACTAAATGAGTGAGTCTAGGAAACTAGAGTTCAGTTCAGTTCTTCTGCTTGTTTTTTATGATCTCCTGAGTATTTTGCTTTATTAAAAGACTAATTCTTTGATCGACTCCTTCATTTGATGGAACCACACCATTACAGAACAAACTGACCCTAATTATGAGCTCAACTGATTATTCAGGCCTGCTCGTTGAGGAATATTAGCAGAATCAGAATGTTTTACTTGAGCTTTTACTCACCATATCTCAAACTGGCACTCACTGGAAGATTGCGTGGAGGATTTCCTGGATATCTTCCACCTGGTGTCCTGGAACGATACGCAAGATATGCTTTTGGAGTGGGCTGGATAAGCCATCTATTTCGTCCGATGCCTTGGAGTGAGAGAAACATCTTGCACCCTGGCGCAGTACGCCGACTATGCACTGTTGCTGAGTTGCTCACCCTTTACAGTTGGAGAAGTAAAAGACAACAATGTCATTCAGTCGCAAACCTCACAGTCCACACCTGTCCTACTGTTGCCATCGTGTGTCATCCAGGAACCCCCATCTTAGAAATCCTCCAATCTCCATCACCACTCTTCATCATGCCAGTCACGGACTCAGACCCCATCCATCACCTTGCCACTCTCACCGTGATCATGGACCCAAAGCCTGAGCCCTCCACAAAGCAAGCGCCAGAAACGTTAACCTAAGCCAAACTTTGCCATGAAGCCCGAGGCCAACGGTGTCTGTGTGAGCCGGCAACAACACCCTGTGGGAAGGGCATTTAATAGAGTTCGAGATTATGGTCAGTTGCTTACAACATTGATCTCCTGGCCTTGGCTGTGCCTTGTCCCTCCACCCCTTCGGCTTCATCGGGCTCTGTGTTCCCCCCGGCTCTACCTTGGTCCTTGGTCCTCTGTCCCACCAGCTCCGCCTTGGTCCACCGGCACCCTGGCTCCAACTCGGCCACTTGTCACCATCCTGGCCACCAGGACCTACGGTGTCACCCAGTCTCTTTGGGTCTTCAGATCTGCCTGGGTCTCCAAGTCTCCTGGATCCACTGATGTCAGTCAGGTTCAAGTCTCCATCGTGGCTCCTTCCTCCATCGGTTCCACCGTGGGCCTTCGTCAGGATGGCGTGCTGCTAGATCATCATTTGGCTCCTCCCTCCATCATCTTCTTCGTGGTGGTTCTCTCTGTCAGGCCTACATAGATCAGACCTCTCTCCAGCTCCACATCCCTCTCCAAAGACCCCACCCTCACTCCTCTGTTGGACTTGTTTTTGTTTATGGCAAGGAGGAGGGGGTTTAATGTCAGGTTTACGTTCTGTTTTGGCTTAGTTTTGTGCACCAAGTTCCTATGTTCATTTCCTGTCTTTCCTGTCCTGAGCTATGTTCGAAATCGCCCCATACCCTCATTCACTATTCCCTACATTACTCCACTAATATAGTCCACTTGAAGGAGTGAATTTAAACAAGTGAGCGAATTCAGACACTGAGTGCGCCAGAAGGACTGCTGCTTAGGCGTAGTTTGTGCTCGCTGTTTAATAATCATTGAAAACTTAGCAAACTGCAGCTCCAGGAGTCATGAAAGAGAATTTATCTTTTGTCTGTCTAAAATAACATGTGTAACCTTAATTAAACAATTTAATAATCAATTAAAAAGGATATTATGCTATAGCCACATTGGACTAGTGGTTTGGTAAATGGGTGGATGGATGATTCAGCTGCGGGCGCCATCTTCAGGCGAGACGTGGGAATTCAACGAACAACGCTCACAGTGCATAATTGGGTATTACTCTTGCCATTGAGTGTAAATCAGTTGTACACTTGTTACTGCGGTGCATTATGGGATTGAATGCGTGCACTCGGTTTCGGAGACCACTACAAATGGCTGTCCCCTAAAATAATGTCCTATTTAAGGGTATAGGGGGCGATTTCGGACACAGCCCTGGTTTCCTAGTGTGTGCCTATTTGTTAACCATGATAACCTATTGTGACCGCCTGCCACTTGATAACTTACTCATTTAGTCCTGTCTATATACCCCGTTTAGTTCAGTCTCCTTACGGTTCTTGTTGAGACTACGTGTGTTTTTTGTTCTTATGCCTGTTTGTATGATCTATTTTGGTTTATTATTTGATATTCTCCTTCATTTGATTGAACCACACTGTTACAATGGTTTATGTGTTAATGTTATTAATGTATGTCTGAAATATGCTTGTTTTATGTTAATAGCACCTCATATACAAAACAGTGCTTTTTTTTAAGAGAAATTACTTTTTATACATGTAAGTGATTTCAAATAAATTATGCATATTGCATGACTGGCCTATAACTCAAAAGATCCACTGAGCTGTAGTGAGGTCTGACTTCCTACCTATGAGCAAACAGACATTAATTCAACATGGCAGCCGTGGGTTGGCCTCTGCAACTTTCTCAGCCTCCCCAAGTAATTGGTGACCCCTGAACTCTGGCTCACATGGGGGAGCAGCATGGTGTGTGTGTGTGTGTGTGTGTGTGTGTGTGTGTGTGTGTGTGTGTGTGTGTGTGTGTGTGTGTGTGTGTGTGTGTGTGTGTGTGTGTGTGTGTGAGTGAGGAGAGAGAGAGAGAGAGAGATAGAGAGAGAGTGAGAGTGAGAGAGAGAGAGAGAGAGAGAGAGAGAGAGAGAGAGAGAGAGAGATTTTGAGCTCTCTGTTTAACAGTCAATCACAGCTTTTTTATTAGCAGACATAAGCAATCTATAACTTTACTTTGATATCAGTAAACAATCAAATTTCAACAAATGTGTTAAGCTGACAACCCGTTATGGACACTTTCATGAACAGGAAATAAAATATGGAATGAAACTGAAATACTAAATTTAGATAGAAAAATTAAATAAAAACAGATGTAGTTGAAAATTACTTTTTAAAAACTTAAACGATGGTGTTACATAACTCACTTTCCCTCAGTATTTAACATTAGCTCGCCTCACTGTAAGATACCAATAACTAACTTACGTTAAAGAGGCAGCGTAACATAGAAAAGTTTTCATAAAAAATAGAAATAACCTTCTTGTTGAGTTACCGGGTGCACATTTATTTCTCTTTTACGACCACCAAACAGTTAGAAAAAAAATCTTCCATGCCATTGGTCAGTTTTTTCGCAAGTTCATACTGTAAATAAATTTACGAAAATAATTACAGTAGTGACCTTTTTCCCACAGTCCTTTGCTGCTTACAGTCATATACTGTATACACATTTTATGTGCAGTATCTTATTGTAAATATTACAGTAAAATACTATTCAAATGACAAAAACGGTTACAGTGTATTGCAATGTACAGTGATTTGCCTTCAGAAAATGTTGACAACCCCAGGAGGTCATAAATAGCCTAAATATATAAAATAAGACCAAGATATGCCATTTTATTTTCTCTTTACTTTATGTGAGGTTTGCAATTTTAGAGGTTGGCAAAATTTGGAAAATGTTTAAATATAGTTCAATCAATAAAACATAGCTTTAGCTTGAAAGTTTTGTGTATGAAACTTTACATCATGGTGAAATGTAAATAATCATATAAAGGCCTACTGTATGTCCGTTGCTGCAGTTTAGGGAGAGAGAAAATTGACAATTATATTTGACTCAAAGGAAACCAAAAATCCAAAGAAACTTGTAAAAGCTCTGTGATCTTTATCAAAAAGGCAGGGTTTTTTCTCAGACAGTGAAACAGCATGGCTTCATTCTTGTGATAAAGTAATAAACACATTTACTGTTGTGATTTGAAATCAAATTGTAAATGTATCTGATGTTAACACAAGCACTATATTTAGCTGTGACTAAAGTCCACTGTGACGCCACTCTAAAGTAGAATAAAGTTGTCAAAGTTTGGGTATTTCAACTAAAACTAGAAAAAAAAGACAAGAATGTTGATCAATTTCAAATTTAATATATTTAACTATAAAAAAACATACTATTAAACAGAGCTAAGGATATTATTTGTATTATGTTTTACCAGTCTTGCACAATTGTTTAGGAATTATTTAATGGCATTTGCTATATATCATGACAAACTCTTTTTTTTTCTCTGAGAAAATAATCTGTTGCATGGAATGTTATATGCAGAACATGAAAACTTGGGTCTGGATATTGTCTTACTTCGTCATGCAATAAAACAATCATGCGCACAGGGCATTGGTAACTTTCTTAAAGCAAACAACAGTTCATATCACATAATGTACATCTGACTGATTTCAGAGCTCCACAGTTGTTTTCTCTTAGGTGCACCAACTATGAGTTCAACATGAGAGTGAATGACAGGAACAGTGCCATTGTCAGTCAGACTTAGCATAAGCAAGTTAGTGCTGATCTGTCTGAGCTGCTTATAGTGCACTACACTCTCACTGTCGCTTTATGCTGTTACAAATCAATTTGTCTCCACTGATGGAAAATAATTGCAAAGCAAACAAATTATCTCTGCCACATTGAGCACACCTCACCGCCGGGAGAGGAGAGAGAGAAAGAAGAAAGAAGGCTACCAAGAGAGCTCTTTTACATGGATGCATAGGCCTAAACCACGGATTCACGCTGACATATTCCAACTGAAGCTGCATTGTTTATGTACATGTGCCTCCAATTATACAGTGGGGGAAAGAATCTGGGAAAGAGGTTGAGCTGCACGTCAAACGGATGGGAAAAATAAAAAAAAAAGGAGAAAGAGGTTCATCT